>PVJX010019067.1:0-35450 GCA_004027295.1 Dolichotis patagonum
ATTGTAAAAGACCTATATACTGAAAATTATACTATGCTAAAAAAGGAGATTGAAGAGGATATCAGAAAATGGAAGAATGGGGCTGGTGATTTAGCTCAGTGGCATAGGCGCCTGCCTGGCAAGTGTGAGGCTGTGAGTTTGATCCCCGGTACTGCAAAAAAAAAAAAAAAAAAAAAAGGGCTGGGGATTTAGCTCAGTGGCTTAAGCGCCTACCTGGCAAGCACGAGGTCATGAGTTCGATCCCTGGTACCAAAAAAAAAAAATGGAAGAATGTTCCTTGCTCTTGGCTAGGAAGAACCAACATTGTGAAAATGACCATACTCCCCAAACTGTTATACAGATTTAACGCAATCCCAATCAAAATTCCATTGATGTACCTCACAGATCTAGAGAAAACATTCCTAAAACTCATTTGGAACCAGAAGAAACCTAGAATAGCAAAGATAATTCTGGGAAATAAAGGCAAGGCAGGAGGCATCTCATTTCCTGACTTGAAACTATACTACAAAGCCACAGTGATAAAATCAGCATGGTATTGGCAAAGAAATAGACCTGAGGATCAGTGGAACAGATTAGAAGTGCAAGTATAAGTACAAAGACACTCAGCCACCTGATATTTGACAAAGGGGCTGAACATGTTCACTGGAAGAAAGATAGCCTCTTTAATAAATGATGTTGGAAGAACTGGCTCTCCACATGCAGAAGACTGAAAGTACATCCATGTCTATCACCATGCACAAAACTAAAGTCTAAGTTGATCAAATGACCTAAACATTAAAACAGAAACACTAAATCTACTAGAAGATAAGGTAGGTAGAAGTCTTGGAGACATAGGGGTAGGCAGAAAATTCATGAACCAAATGCAAACTGCATGGGAAAAGCTTCAGAGAATCAACAACTGGAATCTCATATTATTGAAAAGTTTCTGCACTTCAAAAGAAATCATCATCAGAGTGAAAAGAAAACCCACAGAATGGGAAAGAATTTTAGCCAGGAACCCCTCAGACAAAGGACTTATATCAAGAACATATAAAGAATTGAAAAACATCAAACTCCCCAAATTCAAAGACCCTCTCCAAAAATGGCCATCTGAGATGGACACACATTTCTCAGATGGAGATATACAAATGGCAAATAAATACATGAAGAAATGTTCACCATCACTGGTCATTGGAGAAATGCCAATTAAAACAACATTGAGATATCATCTCACACCAGAAAGAATGGCTGCCATCAAGAAATCAATTGATAACAAATGTTGGGGAGTCTGCGGGAAAAAGGAGCACTGCTCCACTGTTGGCTGGAGTGCGGACTGCTGCAACTGCTATGGAAATCAATACGAAGAATTCTCAGAAGACTAGGATTGGAAGCTCCATTCAACCCATCTATGCCCCTCCTGGGTATTCTCCCAGAAAAACTGAAAAGTTCATATCACAGTGATATATGTGCACCCATGCTTATAGCAGCCCAATTTTTTAATAGCTAAATGTTGGAAACAACCAAGATGCCCATCAACCACAGAGTGGATGAAAAAGATGTGGCATTTTTACACAATGGAATATTACTCAGCTATGAAACAGGATGATCTTGAGGCCTTCATAGGGAAACGGAGACAACTTGAGACTATCCTCATTAGTGAAATAAATAAGAATCATATTTATAATATCACATTGTATCTCTAGTGTAAAAAGTAATGAGAACTGTAGGAGTAATAAAACCCAAATTGTGTAATTGCTACTGTAAAAAAGAGAGGAAAAGAAAATGCTCTAAAGGATATAACTGCATGTCTATTTAAGTGTATAACATAGATGACCATATTACTCTTTTGTTAGATTGTTGAGCAGAACTGTTAACAGTCTCACTATTTGAATGTTTACTTTGTATGCTTTAATTTTTAACTTGAACAACTGTTTCCAAGATGACAGTATGTAACTTATTAGTGATTTCTTAGTGGTTTTTTGTTCTTTTCTTTTTTTCCTTTGGAATTCTGTATTGTTGCTACCCTTTTTTCTGTTTTGTTTGGTTAATTTTTTTCTTTTTAAATAAAATTAAAAAAAGAACTTGGGTTCCCAGTCTCTTTCCCAATCTTCTCATCCGTCTGAAGTCATACACCACTGTGCCATACAGGGCCTCTAGGCTGGAAACATATTCCAGAGTGTGGAAAAGGGCTAGACTGTGGTCTACTTTATTTGTTCTCTTTATCTCTATTGATATATTCCAAATCCATAGTCATTTTCTGGGTGACATTTCTGCTTAGAAGTATTTTCTGTGTTGGGGAGATCACTTCACTATGCTAGAGTCAAGGAGTTGACTGTCACACTTGGCTAGTAGTTGTGTGACCTTGGGTAGGAGTCCAGCTATCTAAATCTGCTTCCTCATCTGTGCAATGAAGATGATAAGAAGACCTACCTCATATGTTTGTTAAGGCAGGTAAATGACATAATAGACAGAAAACATGTGGCACATGGCAAGAGCTCAATATTTATTTGTTCTTTATCCTTCTTCATTCTCAGCCCCAGAGTGTGGCAAGCATCTGTGGGCATCCCCAGGCCTATATATAAAGGGGGAAGCCAATGTGTGGAGTGACAGGACAGTAACTAGATGGCCCAGATTTCTGGGGACATGCTTAATTTTAAATATTCTGCCCCATGATCAGATCATGCATTAGACAATCTGGTCTGATTTTTTTAGTTTGAAAAATATGGTCACTAGAGCTGATGATGACATAGCATTGATGCCCTAGGGTAGTCCATAAATGGATACATTTGCTTCCTAGGAAGATAACGTGTCTGTCCATTCTGTGTAGTTAAATCAGGCAGTGATCTTATGAATAATAGATAGCAAAAGCAGAAAATATTAAGCCTCCTTAACTCTGTGGCAAATAGTGAGTAGATTCCCCTAGCAGCTATCATGCATACTGTCCGAGGGAAGGGTTTCCACAAAAGAGCTGGAGTGTGAGATTCAGGGAGGGATCCAGACTGGTACTAAATTCTGCTCAATCACAAATTTTGTGTGACATCACACAAATCACATCTTCTGTGAATCTGTGTAGTCATCTATAAGATGAAAGATTTGAATTAGGTATCCCCTAAAATCTTTGCAGCTGGCAAGCTCCATGATTTCAGAGTGTGTGTGTGCCACAGAGTCTTTGGACATCTTTGCTTTTCTCTGAATTTTCCCTCCTCCTCTCCCTCTCATGTTCCTTTTCCTTAGGTTCTCTCCAACTCCCTCATCTCTCCCTGCCACAGATGTTGTTTTCTGCCTTTCACCATTGCTTGCTCCAGGACAGTGGTACTCAGTAAGCATCCCCTTATTCCAGCTCTGGGAGCCTCTTTGCCACTGCAACCCCATCTGCACTCAAAGTATCAATCTGGCCAGTTTGGGGCCTAGAGAAAGGGGGCTGGATAGGTGACATAGTCAGTGCCCACACTGCTTACCGTAGTCCTCTGCTGCCACCTGTCGTGAGCCTGGAGTCACATCGCTTTTGGGACCACCTGGCTCACAGGGACCATGAATGCTGCTCCCGCCAACAGGAATCCATTACATGCAGTGTCCTGCCAGGCCTGATTTAAAGTTCATCCTGCAATCCATCTTGCACCCCCTCTGGGCCTGTCTCCGGTTTCCTTGCCTGTGAAATGGATGGAAATTGTCTTCCGCTCTGGCAGGGATCAGGGAAATTGAGGGCTCAAAGGAACCCAAGTCTTCAAATCCTGCCCTTGCCCTTGGCCTGGTGGGTGACCTGGGGAGAATCCTTCCCTTTTTTGGAGCCTATCATCCTGAAATGGATGACAAGGTGAGACAGTTGGCAGAAGAGGGGTGAGACAGACTCCTGTCTGTAAGGCAAGCAGTACGTGGCTGAGAAGCTGGAAATGGAGGCATCCACTGTGTCTACAAGCCTATTCACTTAATTACTCACTGATTCATTCCACCAAGCCACCTGGGGTTGTGTGAATAGCATTAGGAGCCCAGCCTTCTCTCTCAGCTCTGCCATTGGTTCCTTATCTTCCTAACCTGAGCAAGCCCATCACCCTGAGGCTCTCTTCCCCCTCAGTGACACAGATGTGGAAATTCTATTCCATATTCTGCCATTCTAAGAAGATCCACCAGTTGGGGGTGCTCTGTAAGACATGCTGGACAATCAGTGATAACACCCCCACCTGATCTCCACCAGGAATATCCTACTCTGTGCCATTCAGAATTCCTCGATCCACTTTCCAGACCTCTGGATGGCCTCTGTCACCACATCCCTATGGCCTTTACTGAATGCCCCTGTCACTTGTGGAGCACTGTTCTGGGGCCAAACATTAAGTCACATGGCAGACACAGAGGACTAGATGTTATCTAGCTTTGCCCACTAGGGTTATTGAAGACCAGCATTTCTTGGCACCTAAAAGTCCCTTTAGACTTCCTCTGAATAATACCAGCCTCAAGGTCCCCAGAGACTTGAACTGGGGCCAGGATGAGCATGCTGGCGCTGGACACAATTAGACTCAGAGTCCTAAACTTATCTCTTCTCAGGTTTTAAAGCCACTGAGAGTCCTGCTTTTCAGCAGTTACATTTCAAGACAAAGTCTTCATTGGGTGCAAGAGAACCCAGCCTGTGTGGTGGTGGCCTCTTGGCTCACGATCTCTCCCAGAAACACTTAGCTGAGGCCGGAGTCTCAGGCCAGTCCAGTCTCTCAGCCTGGCTGTGCCACCATGGGCAAAGTGTCACACACAGAATGGTAGCTGGGTATCAGTTGCCCAAAAAGAGCTGCCTGGTCTGTTCCTCCTCTCCCTCTCCTGCAACCCTCCCATCCCCAGTTGCCCATGAGGGAGGTCCTGCACACATCTGCTGCTGGCCGTCACATCTGCAATGGATTACAGGGCTGGCCCCAGCTCAGGCTCATCCCAGATGTGGACTCCCCTGGAATGTGCCTTCTCTCTAATTGTCCAGCTTCTGAAGGGTCCTGGCCCCCTCCACTTTATCCACCCTTGCTGCACCCCAGTGAGCCTGCTGACGCCTTCCTTCTTTCCCATAGCTTTTGCCGGAACAGCCACAACTGGGACCAGGGCCAGCCTGGTGGGGGGCCCCACTCTCCGCCAGCCTGGTCCTTGAGGCTAGGGAGCAGGAGGTCTCAGCTCATCCCCTTCCTCTTTTTTCCTGGGGCCAGGCACTGGGGGGCAGAGAGAGAAACTCTGGAAAACTCACTAGAGGTGAAAGAATTTGGCTCCAAAGTGCAGGCTCCCCTAATCCCTGGCCCTTCCTGGGAATGTCATTAACCTCTCTAGTCTCACTGATGGAAAGAACAGGTCTTCCCTGGGCCAGGCCAGCCCCTCAGAGGCTCCCAAATCACTGTCTAAGTAAAAGGAGTTCTCCTGGGTCTCAAACCACATCTTCATGCCCCATGGGTTGTAACAGCCTCCCAAGTGGTGGCATGGGCTCTGCTCTCTCTAGCTTTAGGCAATCCCTTGCAGGGCCTCCGGAGACATTTTAAGGTACAAATCTTGCCTGGTCTTTGGTTTTGGTACTTAGCACTGCCACAGTCTGACTGTGTGGTCTTGGCCAAGTGACTTAACTTCTCAGAGCTTCACATTCTTCCTGCACAAAATGAAGATGCCACCGCCATTGTTTGTAGCTGAGATTTATTGAGTGCTTACTAAGAGCTAGTCTCTATGTTAAGCACCTTACATGCTTTTCTCAGAAAAGCCCTAGGATCAAGCTGTTGTTGTTAGCTTTGTTTCACAGGGGATGAAACCTAACCATTCAAAAGTTGCGAGCCATGCTCAAAGTCATACAGCTAGTAAATAGTAAAGCCAGGCTTTGAACCCAGGCTGGCTGACAGCTGAGTCTGCAGACAGGACTCCATTAATGGAAACTAATACAATACAATCTGTATTATTACTGAAAAAATAATAATGATCTGATCATCTCTGGGTTTAAAAACCAATAGCTCCCCAATACTTCCATGATAAAGCTCAAATTCCCTAGCCTAGTCTTTCAGAATCCAGTTATGATTCAATAGTTTAGCCTTTGCCTTGTCCTGCTTCCTTTGAGATATTTGAGACCATGTTAATTACTTGCTCTCATGTGCATTCAATAATCCGAGTCTGTCCTTCATGATGCTGCCAGCCTGGAATCTCTCCTCCTCATATAACTTGTTCTCTTGCACATTCTTTAAGACTGATGCCAACTTTTAATACCTGCAGAGACATTTCCAGACAGAAGGTTCTATCTCTGCATGCTCATAACATTTTTTCTGTGTATTATTGTGTTGCTTACACTGCATTCTAAGGAGAAAGTCTCTTCCCCACTCTGAACCTTGATGAACCCAGTGGATGAGTGGATGACTTCGAGAGGCCCTTTAATTTGCTTCCCTATGACTGAGAGATCACAACCTGAGTGAACTCTAGATTGGCTTTGGCCTTGTCAACAGCTTAGGGTGGAGGGTATATTCAGGAAAGAGATGGCTTAGGCAGGAGGGGAGAGACTCCAAGTCCTGCCATTACTTCTCTCTTTCTCCTTGCCAACCTTCTTTCTGCACTCTTCAGAACTTGCTTGGAAAGTCACTTCCTCCCAACAGACTTTCTTGCCTCTAAGTTAGTGCTAGGAATGGCTCATCCATTCCATAAGATCATCTACTGTAGTTTGTTCTCTAGCTGAAGGATACCACAGCCAGGGACCTGTGCTTTTGTATCTGTTTGTCAGTATGCTGTCCCTGTTTCTGTTAAGATTTCTGTCCTCTGTGTGGAGGGACTGTGCCCAGAAAACTGAACAGGTCAGAAGGCCCAGCTGAGTGCCCATGCCAGGCCTTGGGAGGATGGAGTCCATCCTCCCAGACACACACTAGAGAAAGAAGCAAGGCACAGTAAAGCTGGTAGGTGGCTCTGGGACTTGTCTGAAGCACTACCATCCCTATTCCCCCCTACCCCCCACTCCCTCTGGCTCCTGTGGCTGGGGAGCCATAGCTCAGAGAACTTCTGCCAGGTTCTCCAGCTAATCGGATGCAGAGCTGGGAGTAGAACTCCTTCTATGGTACCACCAGACCTCATTCCCAGCCCTTAATACTTTAATTCAGGGCAGCCCTGCCCCCAACTGCTTTGATTGGTGTCAAGGAGAGCACTGAAAAGCTTCAGCCTAGCCAAGGGTCACTGGAGCTCTTTCAGATAGCCTCCTCTAGGATACCTGCCTAGTTAGGCCTGCCCCATTCTGTCTACCTTGCATGCTGGTGCCATATTCACAGCACATGAGGCCTCTGCTGTCCTTCTTCCATGCAGTATGAGATATGTCCTTCCTATGTTCTGTGTCCCATCTCCCCCTCTAAAATGACTGACTGACTGACTGACTGACAGATCAACTGACTAGCTGATTTCGTAGCTGGCCACAGTGAGCTAACAGATGAATTGTCTGACTGTCTGGTTGACTGACATAGCCCTATTGGCTAATAGAGAGTGATGGTTGATGGACAGACTGACTGACAGATAGATGAACTGACAGATGGACCAATTCCTTGAAGACCCACTTGTGTGGAAGAACCCCAGCATATCAAGCAGAGGGGCAACATTTACTGAGAGTCCCTAGGCAGGGTTTCTGTCAAGACACCTTCAACAGTCAGTTACCAATAAGTACAGGAGGGAAATGATGGAGGGGTGAGGGGTACAGAGGGGCTAATATAAAGCATATGTGCTGCTGGCCCTCCTCCATGAGGTCACCTAGACAGGGGCTCGACCTGGTTCTGGCTGCTGGGGGATTCCTGGTGGGCACCTTGTAGAGGAGCAGGAGGAGTCCAGAGGGTTAAGAATGTAGAATGCCTTTCCCTAGGCATGTTGAGCCTCCCTGGACCTGGAGGAAGAGGAACTTCATTCTTCTCCCTGTCATATCCTCCATCCAGTTGACATATAAAAATAATAGACCCTGTCTGGCATTTTACAAAGGAACAGAGCTCTCAGTAGGCTTGCGGGATTTCAAGCTGGTTCCTATTAAGCTCTTTGCAATTGGAAAGCACTCCATTTCTCAGGCAAATCCTGGTTATTTTGCTGACAAGTGGAAGTGTGTCTGGGAGCTGCTTTCTTGTGTTTGTTAGGGTTGGTCATTTCATCCTCTTATGTCTGTCACTACACTCCGGGAGGGGGCAGGTATCCACACTAGAGGAGGAAAGATGGGACTTCTCTAAAGAGATCCAGTTGCCTTAAGGGAAGTAGTTTTAGGCACCACAGGCAAAGGCATGGAGTGAGCCTACCACAAGCCCACTACGCTCTGCAGCCTTGGAAAGAAGGATGGGCTAGGGCTGTAAGGGAGGCCCTGGAATCGGGGAGTAGAAGGGTGGGAGGACATCCCACTTCCAGACTACTGAGTTCATGGTCAGTCACATATAATTGTAGTCATAACAAACACATTTGAAGCTCACAGGCCGGTGCAAAACAATGTCACTAATAAGAGAAGACATGAAGCCAATTAGCATGCCAGACAAGAAAATTGTTTTCAGGGCAATAGAGCCCACCACATGCTGTGCCACCCTATTGGGTACCTCATGCCCCACCCCATGCCCACTTCACCAGCTTCTGGTCTTTCCCATTTGTCTTTCTCTGATAAGAGCCAACTGTTACTCACTGTTTGCACAGAAGAAAAAGTCATAAGACAGAAGACAAGGCCCTGGGCAGTTTGCATTGAGGGACAATGCAAAGAGCCTGCCTGGGAATACAGGGAGTTCTGGGTTTGGTTTTGGAGTATATCCGTTTGATGGTGCTGGTGGGTTAACAGGACATGTTTGAAAAGTGAGGAAGAATGTTTTGCAAGTTTGAGGTCCCTAAGGGCAAAATCCTGAACTCTTACATGAAAGGTGTGCTAAGAGAACTATGGCTTAGCCTATCCATTGGGATGTTGCTGAAAAAACTCAGGCAAAAATAGGGAAGTGAGAGAAGTTTTTTTCCCACATTGGGTCTGTGGTTCTGTGACCTTAAGCAAATCACTTGGATGGTCTAGATCAGTGGTGGCAAACCTGTGGCGTGCATGCCAGAGCCAGCTGTTTGCTACCATTGAAGGCTCTAAAAGATTTTCCATCACTGGTCTAGAACTTAAGTTTCTCATCTGAAATGAGGGAAAAATAAAAAACCCTGTCATACCTCTATCACAGAGAATTGAGGGCCTAAAGGGGATGCTGCATACACAAGAGTACTGTGAGAAGAGCAAAGCAAGAGAGTTTTGTCCTTCTAGGACATTGCAGGGATGCTTCTGGGAGTTACTGCTTCTCTGGTCCAAAGGTGATTGGTGCCACTCTGCTGGAAGAGATTGCCTCTCCCAGGCAACATTTCTGCATCCCCCAGAAATTCCCAGCCCCTGAGACCCAGATGAAAGTCTACTTCATCTCCAAGTCTTGCGTGATTTGCTTTCCCTTACTTTACCAGCCTTCTGACTGCTCTGTCCTTTGAGATGCTGCAGGAGGTGGCATTTGTAGAATTCACTATTCAGTTACCTACTATTACTCTAATGTCATCTTGAAATATAATATATCTAAATGTTTTCATGGTTGCTTGGCTTCCTCTTCATCCAGACTGTACTTAATTCTTCATCACACACTTTGTTTCAAAAAATATTCAAAGAAGAAGCAAGACTGTGAGCTTCATGGGAGGAAGACTGGATTTTATGCTTCGTGGGCAGATTAGGAACTGGATCAGTCAGGGTATTGGACTATACACACTAGAAACAGTGTTCACCTACCCATATTGGAATATGGAATAATCTAGCTCACAGAATTGAGGTCTAATCCTTGGACAAAAGAAATGAGGCCCAGCCAAGATCCTCCACTAGCAGCAGACTGGAACATGCTATCACTGATACTACCACCTATAAACACTTGCTGCTTTACCCACAGACCCTTGGCCTTGTTTCTGCCATCACACATCACACATAATCTCTGGCTGTCTTAGTTTATTTTCTCACTGGTGGACAAGATACCCACAAGTTAAACGAGGAAAAGTTTATTTTAGTTTGTAGCTATTTCAGTCCATAGTAGTTTGGCTACAAGGGAGGGTGGCAAGGCAGAGGGGCATCATGTAAGAGAAATAACCTTCAGGGCAGGCAGAAAGCAGCAAGATTTCCTTTCCCTTTTATCCCATCTAGGCTACAAGCCTGTTGGTTGGGGCCATACACACCTGGGGTGGGGCTTCCTATCATGCACACCCAAGAACCATGCTAAATCAATCAGTGGACTAATTCAGTTATCATGTATCCTCTAATTCATATTCACACATCCTAGAACCAGCCACCTCTGAAAAGCCCTACCTGTGAGCAGATGAGGCTTTGGAGGATAACGATATACAAACCATAATGCTTGCCATGAAATAAGAGCATCTCGCTCTGCTGAGATCATAGGACTGTGTCTGTAGTTGCCAGGAGTGGAATAGAAAGAGGATTTCTGTGCCCTTTTGACTTCTCTGCTGTTTCCTACCTATTTTTGAGAACTCTCCCAAACAGGCTGGTCAGTCACCACTGCTCCCTTCTTGCCCAATAAATGGTATAACAATCATTCAGTAGTTGTGGGTTGGATTTGATTCTGGCATTAACAGAGCTATTCAGAGTCTTCTTGGCCTCCAGCCTATACCACTGTCACATAGGATACTCTTACGGTCAGCCTCTCTAACTTGCTTCTCCAAGAGGCATGGTTCTTATCTCAGAGAAGCTCTATGTGAATGCCAGAAATGGGACACTGAAACTGCCTGGTCTCAGTCTATCCCTACCAACCTTCACTTAGGCTTCACATTCCACATTGACCTACCTTCAATTGTCTAAGCTAAAGACTTCATGGTTTCCAACTTTACCTCATGCTTTGGCTCAGATACACTTTTTTATTTCCCAACCTGTGACCTCTTCACACTGACTTCTGCCTCTATCCCTACAAAATTGTTGTAGGGTACCCAAAGCCACAAGCCACTCCACTCCCAACAGACCTGTGGAGCTCTCAGCTTGACAGCAGGGGAACATCCACACTTCATGTCAATACCAGTGCAGCCTGGCAACCTATTAGGAAGAACAGGGAGCAGAGCAGGGACTGTCAAGTACATGACCAACAGTGGCCACCTGACTTGGGTTCAATGTTGTTTGTGAGAGGACTGTCAGAAATCTCTGTTTTACCTTTGCCATGAGGAGTAATGCCTGAACTTGATGGGAACTTCTTCCAGAGGGAAAATCTTGGAGAAGCTGCCCATCAGTTATTCCTGGGATGTCCAGGAATTATCTGATGGCAGCCTGGGTTTCCTCCAGGTTGGCTGAGCTTTTTCTCCTCATCTAAAGCAAGGCTTAGGGGTTCCTAATATCCACTTCAAGCCACTCTGTTTGCCTCTTGTCAGCTATCTCTACATCAAAAATCAGAACTTGAGTTTGGGCCTAAAACATAGTCTTAGCTACTCCTACCTATCTTTAATGACTCCTAAGAGTTTCAACTTCAATCTCATAGCACCAGATAATTGTGTCACAGGCATAGTTCTAGGTGAGACAGCCAGCTGCCCAACAAAGATATGTATTTGCATAGTACAGAGTTTCTGCTGAGAATCAAACACTAAACCAAGGTTAGACCTCAGTACTGGTCTTTTGGTAACCATAAATGAGCAGAAATGACAGGTGTCATACACAGGCTGAGCTAGGTAAGTATAGCTGTGCCTTCCCTCTACTTTTCCCTTGTCCTTGTGTACCAGGGACCTTGTTGGGGAGGGAAGCATTACAAGGTGATGAAACTGTGTCTCTGAATGACAGCAAGGAGTAGAACACCCTTATTTCAGTTACTGTTCTTGTTTCTGAGACAAAATACCTGACACCCGTAGTTAAAGGAGGAAAGGTTTATTGTAGCTCACAGTTTTTAGAAGTTTCAGTTCATAGTTGGCTGGTTTTAAGGCAGAGTGGGAGGCAGAGGGATACTGCAGAGGAGGAACACTTCATGGTGGGCAGAAGGCAGAAAAACAGCAAAGGAGTGAAGAAATAGCAAGCAACAAGTGACCACAGCAACAAAGGGATGATTCATGTCCCAAGTAGAATGAAGTGGGACAGTTTGAGATTTTGTCACATAATCAAAATGACAAGCAATTTAAAACTTGTAAATTATTTGTTTCTAGAGTTTTCCATTAAATATGAAAAGCCCACAGTTGAAGGCAGGGAACTAAAACTATAAGTAAAATCACAGATAAAGGGTAACTACTGTACACTAAAATCAGTTACCAATCATAGCTGAAGGATTTCATGCCTTTAACCATTGTACCACATCTGAATGGCATCCTGCAAACTCTCTAACATGCCCCTTCATTATAATCTCTAAGGCATCTCTTTCTTACTTTCATTCTCTATCTCTCTTCAGTGCAGCCTCCTCTCTCCCTCCCTTCCTTCCTCCCTCCTTCTCTTACCTTTCCTTCATTTCCCTCCCATTCCCTTTCCCCTCCTCTCTGCTTATCTCTTTTTCTCCAACCCTGGCTACACATATGCAAGACAAGTACTGTCCCACTGAACTACATCATCAGCCTCTTTTTTTCATTTTACTCTGAGACAAGGTCTTGCTAAATTGTCTACGCTGATTTTGATCCTCCTGCCCCTCTTACAATACTCCTGCCCCAGCCTCCCGGGTAGTTGGGATTATAGGTATGTCTTATATATTCCTGTTTAAAAAGTACATACTCTCTTTTTTGTAGGTGTACTGGAGTTTGAGCCCCAGCATCTTTGCACTGGGATTCATCCTCAGTCTATGTTATTTTTATTTTTGAAACAAGGTCTCTTGCTAAAGCCTAATCTGGGCCTGAACTTGCAATCCTTCTGCTTCAGCCTTCCAGGGTGCTGGGATTACAGACAGGTACCACTGTGCCCACTTAAAAAAATACATATTATTTAGCTTGTTTAAACACATCTCTCATTCTCCTTTCTTAGGACATAGCTTTGGATCTTTTCTCTGCTAGGTGGATTAAAACCTGATGCATGCTTCTTCAGTACTTTCTCTTCAGTTGACTTACAGTAGTTCTTCATGATCTGCCACTTGTCTCCTACAGCATACTCACACCCAAACAGCCCAGAAAACCCCTAATTTTTTGATGTCTAATAATATGCAACACAGAATGCTTCTTTTTTTATACTAGAGGTTGAATCCAGGGCATGCATACTGAACAATATCATCAGCTCTTTTTAAATTTTCTTTAATTTTTTGACAAGGTCTTACAAGGTTGCTAAACTGCTTAGGCTGGTCTTGAACTTGTGATTCTACTATCTCAGCTTCACAGAATTCTGGAACTATAGGAGCGTGCCTCTTGTTCTGTCACCCGTTTCAGTACCCTGTGTCCCACAAGCTCCAATTTCTATTTGGCTCTTCCAGTCAAATCTACCATAGCCATCAAGGAATATAGAAGGATTCACCTTTAAAAGTTATTTGTCTATGATTTCTTGAGGGAAATATTAGGCTTGAACCAACCCAGAAAATTCCTAGTGCAAACTGTTCCAGCTCTTCAGTGAAACATATATTCCTGTGATATAGGAGAAATGTAACTCCCAACCTGCTAGATGTCAGATCGGCCAAATTTGAACAATGAAGTGCAAAGGACAAAGGATGTTAACAGTACAAAAGGTTTATTGGAGGAATGGGAGGGGTCCCAGGTGGGGCTGCCACCAAGGCCCTTTGTCAGGAATAATTTATGCAGCAAAGTCACAATGTAAGTACAATGTGGGTCAAACTATAATCAACCAATAAGATTACAAGTATAGCTGCTTAGCTAATATTGATCTAGTAGGAAAGCTGGGGATGTAGCAAGGGCATATGGCTAATGTCACTAACTTTGGATTGTCTATGACATCTACAACAGTAACATTTTTGGGAAGGGATAGTTCCAGGTGTCCTGGTCACCTACCAGTATGTCTGATGCATATTTGGACTTAATGGACTGTGTGGTACTAATTACAGTGCTGTTTATCCCTTTGGAAGTATATAAGTTGGGCAATTGTAACTTTATTTTGAGGCCTCTTTATCAGATTTGCCTTCAGCCACAATTCTGATACCTGTATTTTTTTACTGGCCTTGAGATTCTAGTCCCTCTCTAACTATATATTAATTTCTATACAACTTAGATGTCTATAATAGTTGAACATGACCATCTTCCTGGTACTTTAGCGCAGAGACCATAGCTATCTTTTTCACATCCCTGTCCTACTGGGAAGGGATCTCCTGTGCCATACTGACTATGCTGCCTCCACCTTGTCTCCAGTCCAGGTTCATCCTGCTAACAATTCAGGGGCCACAGAGGCCCACCTGCACTCAGTTCTTCGATATGCTTTCTTTTGGGTACAACTAGAATCTGTCCAAAAATCCAGATGGGTTCTGTCCCTCCCCCAGGTAATCTCCTTATTGTGCCCTTTAATATCAGAAGAGTTGGCTAGTATTGCCTTTACTAGAGAAAAAGTTTTACTATTACCTGATCAGTCACACACACAGAGCCTAGATCAATGAAAAGAATAGGTCTTTACTCTCAGCTCCAGTTGACTATTGTGAAGTGGAGAGTCCTCTTTCTGCTCTTTCCTCCCCTCTCTTAGATTAGTTCCTCCATCCAAATAAATGGTCTCTGCAGGCCTTTGTTCTTCTCTTTCAGGGCCACCCACAGAGTTGCCCTCCCTTGGTGTCTCCAGGAGCCTCTCTTCTGAAATTTTGTCCTCTCTTCCCCATCAAGGCTCCTTGGCCTTTTAAGCTCTCTGTCCCTTAAGAGTCCATCATTTTTCTTTCTTGTTCTGAGATTTTGGGTGTCAGTTATACTATTCAGTCTAGTGTTCTGGCCCCTGAGTGGTGCTAGAAAAGGCTTTGGACCTTGAAGGTGGATAAGGACATGAAGAAATCCTGACTAGTCAAGCTTCAGGGTTAAGTGCTTACAAGACAATTAGGCTTTTCACAGTGACAAGAGTGACTACCTCTTAGTATGCTCCCAGTGTGTACTAAAGAATCTCCTATTGATTTGCTCCACTTTCAATTGTATCACAAAAGGTCTTTTTCTGTTATCCAAGCCTGACAGGCCCCAGGAAGTATGCAGAGGAAAAAAACTCTTTTAGTCACATTGGGCATTCTACTCATTGGATATTATTATGGATTTCTCATCAATTTTGCCCTATCTCCATCATTTATTCCATTCTTTCATTCATTCATCAAAATGAATGAATGGGAAATGACAATAAAAGTCCAATTCTGGTTGATTGGCTATTTCCTTATCACTCTACCAGGCCCTAAGCAACCTGATGGGGGCAGAGACAAATAAGATGTAGTCCCCACTCTAATTGCCTCCAGATCTGTGGGAATGACACAGAATGGAAACAAACAGGTACAATGTGCTACAATTAATGCTATGAAAGAAGAAAGCCAAAAGGAGAGGCAAAAAAGGCAGAGGCAATCCCTGGATGGGTGCAGGCAGGCAACTTTGTATTTTAGTGCAGCTGAAACAGAAAGTGCAAGGCAAGATATAAGAGACAGGACTGAGGAGTTGTTTCAGGGGGACCTTGGGATCAAACTAAGGAAGCTATAATGTCATGTGACTCCTATAGCCCAAGGGTGGTGGTCAAATATTTAACAACCAAAAAGGCACACTCTTCTACCAGCCAGAATGAGGTGAAGGTCAATCAGGACAGGGTCTGAGGAAGAGACAAGTCTCACCAAAGTCCTTGACATGCATGAGGTCCCAGGATTTTCCTAATCCTGTGATGGGGGAGAATACCCAGTAATAACTGATGTTGAATATACCCAAAATCCACTGGAGAGAAGAAATCAGATTCAGGAGCTAGGCATAGTGGCTCATTCTTATAATCCCAGAACTCTGGAATACTGAGGCAGGAAGATCAGAAGTTTGAGCCCAGCTGGGGCAACATAGCAACTTGGTGAAACTCTGTCTTAAAATAAACAATAAAAATAGGGTTGGGGATGCAGCTCAGTTCTAAGGCCCTGGATTTACTCTTGAGTACTGCAAGAAAATAAATCAGATTCAGGTGTATTTAATAAAAAGGAGGAAACTGGGTTATTTCTTGTCAATGTAGAAGGGTAAGACAACTTCTAAGAAGAGTTATTCTATTATCCTGGAGACCTCAAGTGCTTTGCCTGTGGGTATGGGGTAGAGGCGGGATAAAGAGGCAATTTTTCCATAGGTTTATTCAGTGAAGCTAGCTTGAGGTATGCTAAAATAGATAGATGCCCCACCATCTCACCCCTCTCCACTTCTACCTCCACTTGGTAGCATGTCACTCACATGAATAATCTGAGTGCTGTATGGTACTCTGTGGTGTCATACTGTGTGAGCATGGTGGCATAGAAAATGAATGATTACTTGGAGTTGAGATTTAGTTCAGTCACCAAGAGATGAAAAGTAACGAATTTTTGTCAGTTACTAGAATCTCTATTAAGATCATCACATTGTTTTTTTTTTCATTAATTCTATGGCTATGTTATATTATACTGACTTTCCTATGTTGAACTAATCTTGCGAGCTTGTTTAGAGGTTCTAACAGGGGAGGAAAGCCACTCACACACCCTTGACTGCGAAAACAGTTCTCCTCTATCAGGGGTGGTCATTCTCTTCAACAAAGTGTGCATCTTTGGGAGGAATGCACATGGAGCATCGAGGAAGGTAGAAGATACCCACCTAGCCAGCCAGATCAGCTGAAACAACCCTGATGATCAATGTGGTGACAGATGTCACAGCCTGATTGCTTTCACATCCTGTTGAACTAATCTTGAATTCTTGACATACGTTCCACCTGATTATTGCATTCATTTAAAATACTTAGCAAGTGATTAGACTTGCTAGTATTTTGTTCAGGAATTTTGCAACCATATTCATAAGAGGTAATTGTCTATAGTTTTCTTTTGTTGTGGTAAATTTACCTGGTTTTGTTCTCAGGGTAACACTTTTCTCAAAAAAGATTTTAGAATATTCCCTGTTCTTCTATTTTGTTTTGGAAGAGTTTTCAGAGGATTGATTATTTATTCCTTATGCATTTGTTAGAGTTCACCAATGAAACCAGCTGGGCTGAAGCTATTCTTTGTGTGTAGTTAAAAAAATACTTACTAATTAATTCTCTTGTTCTAGGTCTGTTAGATTATCATGTTCTTGGATCCATTTCAGTAGTGTGTATTTGTTTTAGTCCATTTTATGCTGCTAAAAATAGGAGATTGAAAATAAAAAGAGAAATTTATTTCCTACAGTTCTGGAGGTTGGAAAGTCCAAATCAAGTCATTACCATTTGGTGAGTGGCTTCTTGCTAAATCTTAAAATAGCAAAAGGACATTAATATTGTGTCCAGAAGAGTGAGTGAAAGTAAACCAACTCCTCAAGCCCTACTTATAGTAGCATTAATCAATTCACAAGGGCTGAGCCCTTGTAACCTAAACACCATCCAAAAAGCCCTATCTCACAACATTGTTGTATTGGGGATTAAGTTTCTAGCATGTTAATCTTCAGGAATACATTCAGATCATAGCACTCTGCTTACCAAAGTTCATATTTTTCTCATACATGAAAATATATCCTTTTTTTCCACCTTGGAACTGGGAATTGAACCCATGACCTTGGTACATGCTAGGCAGATGCTCTACCACTGAAGTACACCCCCAGCCCTTTATAAAAAAATAAAATTTGAGACAGGTTCTCACAAAATTACTCAAGGTGGGCTTTGCCTTGTGATCCCCATGCTTCAGCCTCCCATGGAGCTAGGACTACAGGTATACACCACTATGCCTGGCCAAATACATTTTTCATATAGCAATAGCTCCAAAAATTTTGACTTATTCTGGCACTATCTTAGTCACTTTCTTGTGGCTGGGACACAATACCCAACACCCACAATTTATTTTTTTTACTTTTTTTTTTTTTTTGGTACTGGGGATCAAACTCATGACCTCATGCTTACCAGGCAGGTGCTTATGCCACTGAGCTAAATCCCCAGCCCAACACCCACAATTTAAAGGAAGAGAGGTAAGTGTCACAGTCAATGGGAGAGGCTGTCAGCAACAGGTAGGGTGGGAAATCACAGAATAACAAAGCCATGTCAATCTGTATCACCTGTCCCAAGAAATGTGACCATACTCACATCTGCCTTGCTCATTTGGAGAAGCGGAAGGACACTATCTCTGCCCTCAAATTCTTCAAGGCAACAAACTTCTCCCCTCCCCTTTAACACCTTTGTTCTTCCCTTACTTCCTGTTGATTCTATTCTCTGAACTCTGCTGGCTGTCATGGAAGTGAATAAACAACCATGGTTGCTTATACACAGTTTTCTCAGGTGATCTCTTCCCTCTACACCTTTGTCATACATGGTGCCAATAAGGTACACCACTTTAGAGGCACTTCAAACCCTATCTTGAGCCCCCAGTGTTTTAAAGAGGCCACCTTGTGGTTTTACTACTCAGACTGTCCCTATCAGCTCCAGATTGAGTAAAACTTTTCCCTGTCCTCTCTCCATGTATTTAACATATTCTTCACCCTTAAGAATTTTCCTTCTGTCTCTGGCTCCCTCCTACCTGCCCACCTTGGCCTCTGCTTCCATTCAGGGAGAGCACACAGAGCCCAGCTGTCATGCAACTTTTCCCTCACAACTCCCTCCCCACATCACCGCTCACCTTGAAGCATTCTCTTAGGACCCAATTGTGGGCTGTGGTGCCCCAGCCACACAGCCCATGTCCCTAGTTCTAGGCCAGGGGTCCCAGTCTGTGTGGCTTTGACACCAAGTGCCCATGCCTGCCATGGCTGGCCCACCCCACCCTGAGCCCACTTGCTGTCCTCATACCCCTGTCAGCGTGGCACAATAGGTACATGGTGCTACCATATGATTGAGTTGAAACTTTGTACTCAATCTAGAGCAGCACAGGATATTAAAAGAGAGGAGGCAACTAGATAAGAAAGAGTTTAATGAGGGCATGGAGGGAGTCACCACAAAGAAGGCTGTGGCGGCTGTCTGCAGACAAAGGACAGGTTCTGCTTGATATAGGCTCTATGGGGGAAGGGCTCTAGGTACAGATGTGAGCTGATTTATTCTGTGAGCATGCAGGGGATTGGGTAAATCATTACATGCATGAGCTTTGGCAAAGACTTTTGGGAGGAAGAAACCATAGCAGCTTCTGGGAAGAAGGGGCTATGCATTATCATGGCACAGTTTTGAACCATTGCCATGATGATTGTGCCGTCTCTCAGACAGGGGATCTATCATTCCCATCTCTTTGGTGTTAGGGGGTTCCATGGAGTCTATCTGGCTGATTCCTGCTGAGAAGGGGCATTGCTGGGGCATAGGGTAGAAGGGAATGGGATTGAGGGATTTGTTCTGTCCCAGTTTGTGAGGTAGAGATGTCGCTCAGTAGTAGGATTTCTTTGGTAGTGAATGCCTGTATTTTGGCTTGGATAAGCCATGAGAGGAGCTTGAAGGCACAGGGGCAAAAAGCAAAAAAATTATTATAGTAATTAGGGGACTCATAATGGTCATTAAGATGGGACCTATGTGTCTAGGAAGCCCCAACATTTTGACCAGGAGGTAGGTTTTGAAAAGTGGTGTCTGCCTCATATATTAGTTGCCAATTTTTTGAGTTTTGTACCTGGTATTTTACTATACCTGACTGGTTAACAAAATAGCAGCATTCTTCTCCCAACATGGCATAGTATCCCCATTATTCTGCTGAAAGAATACCAAGTGCCCTTCCTTGTTGGAGAACTACCATGGCCAATGAATTTATTTGATATTGGAGTGAATTAACATTTTGGAAGATTGATTTTATTTCTGCTTTTAAGTCATGTGATATCTGATAGTAGTATGTTAGCCTGGTTTTTAATCTCCTTGCTTCCAGACTGAGGGCAGAAAATATACTTACCCCAGTCACAATAGGTGCTCTACATTGATAGTGTGATGTGGTAGGCCTTGTAGATGTTGGTCCAGGATTTGTGCCTCTGTAACTTCCAGGACATGAGGGTGCTCTTTTTTTTTTTTTTTTTGTACTAGGGATTGAACTCATGACCTCACGTTCATCAAGCAGGCACTTATGCCGCTGAGCTAAACCCCCAGCCCTGATCTGGGATTTGTGATTGATTGTGTAAGTGACCTGTGGTGTTATCATAGGCACTGTGCATGATCCCTGCCATAGGAAAGGAAGACATGTGTAGGCCCTATGTCCACAGACAAAAAATTATCCTGTTGAGGGATAGGTTGATTGGCCTTTTTGTGTCATTAGTATGTATGTTTTATAGGAGGTTAAGCTTTTTACCTAAGGAACATTTTGTAAATTATCAGGGTTGTATATGTAAGTTATATCTATAGGCCATAGTTGTGATGGGGCAATTGTAAAGGGCCTCACAATTTTAGTTTGAGGTTTTTGTTGGAATAGAAATTGGTTTAGTTTTATCAGAGATCTCATATGGAGATTTTGTTGATAAGGTAGACATACAGCAGCTAAGGTCTGAGATATTTAAAGCATGTAAAAGTTGAAAAGTGTTGTTTAAAAGTTGAGGTATGGGAGGAGTTGTGAGATGTGTGTCTCAAGAGTGGAGAAGGTGTTAAGAGTTGAGATGTGAGGACCCATGTATTGGGGAGCGGTTGTTTGTGAAAAGTTTAGGAGCATGTGTGACATACAAATGAAAGCCCCATGTTTGACTGTGAGGAAGTAGTGGAAATGTTTTTGGATTTTTTATGTGAACATAATATACATGTGTGGTAGTTATGTTTATGCAGATGTAGTAGTCATTATTTGCCCAAAGTTGAAGATTATTATGTCTTATGGACTCACATCCCCAGTGGGGACAATAAAACTGGAATGGTCAAAACATGGTGCATAGTTTGGATTTTTAGGGCAGAGGTAAAATTGAGGAGCATAGTTTGCACACACAGGTTGTCCATTATGGTAACCTTTAATAGTGAGCACACTCCAAAGGAAATCAAATATTAGAGGTCCTAAATTCTAATTGGCTTGAGCAATAGTTATGTAGGAAGAACCCGCTGCTCCCCTATGTTTAGTCAGATAGAATTAGTATTTTGGGGTGTCTGAGTGTTGTAGGGTTAGGTGAAGGAATAGATTGACATAAAGGAGGAAGCCTATCATGTTTACTAAGGCAATTGAGGAATGTAAACAGTAAGATTATTAATATGAAGACAGTGATAACTGTAAGCCTTTGGAAAATAGTGTATTTTTTTGGAGTAGAGTGTTAAAGCACCTGTGAGGAAGAGGAGAAGTATAGAGCCATATATAGGCCAAAACCAGGTAGGGTAGCAAAGATTAGCATTTGTGTTGTATTAATCGAAGATGGGTGGAGGCTATTGGACATGAGGTCCATAAAGTCCCTTTAATGTATTCAAGATTGAGATTATCAGGCAGTGGATGATATCTCTTTGTCTGAGTGATGTGAAACAAGCATGGGAATCCCTCTACCTTTACTGCAGTTTGAGTCGCAGGGTATACTAGGTGAGGTCCGTTTTTCTTAGGTTCTAGAGTTGAAGTTGAACCTGTGGGCTTAGGAATTTTAATGTATATTAAGTCTTCTGGAGGTAAAGGAGGATCTAGTGTGTGTCCCTTGGAGAGTTGAGGGAGGCAAAGATCTGTGTATTGTTGAAGAAGGTATCAAGGAATGAGAGAACCAGAATGTAGTCAGCTAAGGGAGGAAGATTAGAAGGTAAAGGTAAGTTTTGTAAGACAAATAGTCTACCATACTTAAGCTCAAAAAGGCTTAACTGAGTAGGTGACCTGGGGAGAGCTCTGAGTTTTATAGCGGCTAGAAGTAGGAGTTTTGGTCATGGCTGATGTAGTTGTAGAATAAGTTTGGTTAGGTTAGTCTTGATGAGCCCGTTTGTGTTTTTTACTTTTCTTGAGGACTGTGGATGGTATGGTATGTGTAGTTTTTAGGTGATACTGAGAAATGAGACTGGGCTTTTGTCAGATTGTATATATTTTGTGGAAGTCCAAACCTGGGGATGATATTGTGGGGCAGTATATATGTTAATGATTTTATCTTTTGCTAGTGTGAGGGCTCATGTCAAGGCAATGAGTTTTGTATTTTGTGAGGAAGTTCCTGGAGGTAATGGGTTTGTCTCTATCACTTTTGACCTGTTAACTATAGAGTATCTTTTCTTTCTTTGTGGTAGTGTTTGTTGAACTATCATCTATAAACCAAGTATTAGTGCCAGTTGAGAGAGGAGAATCATGTATATGTAGGAAAGAATTATGAGTTAATTGGAGAACATCTGCACAGTCATGTAAAGCACTTATCTCTGTATCTGTTGTGGGATTGGTCAATAGGATGACTGAATTGAGGGTATTGCTGGTTGAGACTGTGACAGTGGGGTCTTAGATGTACTTATTGTAGCTGTGATGGGATCATTAGAGCTGGGAGTGTCTCATGAGAAGTCAGATTGACTAGACAGTGTGGTGAGTAGACTGTGATTGTCTGTCCTAAAGTGAACTTTTTGGCTTTTTATGTCAAGATGGCTGTTGCTGCTATCACCTGAAGGTGGGGAGGCCATCCTCTATAGCTGTTTTGAGAGGTAAGCTATGGCCTGGAATGAAGGTCTTTTACTGTGTCCCAATACTCCCACTGCATTATCCTTCTTTGTTGTAGCATATAAAATAAAAGTATATTAGGATTAGGAAGTATAAGTGCAGGGGCTTGAAAGAGGGCCTCCTTATGTTTCATGAAGGGAGTGGCAATTGGCATAGTGGGGTCTAGGGGTTCTGAAAGAGGGCCTTTAGTGGCTTGGCATAGTGGTTGAGCTAAGGAAGCAAATTTGGGGATCCAGAGATGAAAAAAGTTTGATAGGCCTAAGAAGGATAATATTTGTTGTTTTGTGACTGATATCTGTAAGTCACAAAGGAGCATCTTATGGTCATAGGTTATGGACTGTGTGGTGAGCGTAAGCATTTGACTTTTGGTGAGGCAATTTGAATTTTGGAGAGAGAGACCTTGTATCTTCTACCACAGAGAAAGTTGAGTAAGGCAGCTGTGTGTTGTGTTGTTGTGGCATAGGAAGGGGATCAGAGCAGTAGGTCATCTATGTATTGAATGAGTGGTACTAGGTTGTAGATTTATAGTTGTGAGATCATTGGCTAAGGTTTGGCTAAAGAAGTGAGGGCTGTCTCTGAATCCCTAGGGTAGCACTGTGTGTGTTAGTTGAGTGGACTGAAAAGTATCTGGATCTGTCCATATAAATGTGAAAAGGTCTTGACATTGTGGGATGTAAGGGAATAGTGAAAAATGTATTTTTAAGTCTAATACAGGAAATCAGAGGTACATTGACGAATATAAGACAGCTGGGTGAATTGTTGTTACTGTACAGATAATAGCTTTGGGATTTTGGATTAGGTGATAGGAGCTGTTGGATTTGAGGACAGGGAGAACAGGGGTGTCATAGGTTGAGTGAGCGACTTTTAGAAACCCGTTAGTTAACAAGCTGTAGATAATAGGTTTGAGCAACTGTTGATGTTTAGGGGCTATTGGGTATGGGGGAACAGAAGGGAATATTGAGGGGTGTTTGAGGTGAACTAGCAGCAGAGTAATGTGGGTGGCATGAGTGGGATTGGAGGTATCTGTAGGGTCCATGAGGGAGGAGGGAAGGGGAGAGGCTGAGTCAGTGGCATATTATGGTTGGGATTGGAGTATGAGAGCTGTGGGGAGAGGGAGAGAGGGAGAGAAATTGAGTTTTGGGAGAGAATTTTTATCAAAAATAGGTATAGGACAGGTTGGGATAATAAGGCAGCTGTGTCTAAAGAAAGGATTTGGAATCTGCAGGGAGTAGGTTTTGTCTGTGGAAGTCATGTACGTTGGCCATTAACTCCCACAATGGAGACTGCAGATTGGGAACATCGACCTGAAAACTCATGAAGAACATTATGGGTGGCTTACATGTCAACAAGAAAAGAGAAGGTTTTACCTGAGATGTGCAGCGAGATTCAGGGCTCTGAAAGAGATACCTTGGTGAGGCTGTGGGCCCAGGTCTTACCAATCCCCTTCAGTGGCGATGCTGAGCAGATTAGCAGGTGATAAGTCTGAGATGGCAGTGTTCCATCCTGTGAGGGCAGGAAAGGTGATGACTTACCTGCTCTCTGGCAGACAGGGCAGTTGCACTTCTGGTGGCTCTCTTGGTTGCAGGTGGGACTGGTTCCCAGTCATGTCTGCAGGTCAGGGCAGGCTTATGTCTAATGTTTTTCTGCCACACTTGAAGCATGATGAGGGGAGCTCAGGTTTTTAGATTTTCCCTCCTGGCCTGTGTTTCATCTCAAGCCTGGAGTGCCACTGCTGCAGCTGCAGCTGCTGTGGCCATAAATTGGTCTTGGAGTTTTAGCCTGGAATGCAACATTGTTGAGGTAGTCCTGGAATGTAACCCTTTTTAAAATTTTATTTTTTTATTTTAAAAAGAATCAAACAACAGAAGACAGAAAAAATCAGATCAGAACACAACAATACAAGCAACACAGCATTTTACAAGACAACTGGATATTAACAGTAGCTACCATAATGTCTCTTTTTTGTAATAGTTGAGCAAGGCTTCACATACAAGAATACCAAACATAACAAAATAGTATAAAACCATTCAAGAGAATGAATGAATTACAAGGTATTCTGAAACAAATAACAGAAAATGATCAATGGCTATTATAATATCTCATATTCCATAAAAAATTTGTTTATACTATCACATATATTAAACTCCAATAAGACACAACATGATAGAACGGATGGTTCTATCATAAAGAACAAAATGCAATCCCAATCAGAACAAAGCATGGTACAAAGAACAAAGAAAAAAGCATGGTAGGACTTCAAAGGAAGACAATATTAAATCAGCAATAGCTGCCATAATGTTTTGTTTTCTTCAAAACAGCTGTTCATACCATCACACATAATAAAGTCAAACAAAACAGAATAAAACCATTCCAACTGATGAATGAAAACATTTAAAAGGCTTCAAAGCAATGTAATGGGGAATCATGATTACCATAAAATATTATGTACACTTACCATTTCTTACATTAGGGAGACTATACGGTATTTATACATGTGAGTTTGGTTTATTTCGCTTATGAGCATGGTCTCAAGTTGCATCCATTTATTTATAAATATCTCAATGTGACCATTCTTTATAGCTGAGTAGTACTCCATTGTATAAAAATGCCACAACTTTTTTATCCACTGCTCAGTTGATGGGCACTTAGGTTGTTTCCAAGATCTGGCTATTACAAATTGTGCTGCTAGAAGCATGGGTGCACATATATCACTGTGGTATGATGTTTTCAGTTCTTCTGGGAATATACCTAGAAGTGGAATAGCAGGGTCAAATGGGACTTTCAAACCCAGCATTTTGAGGACTCTCCAGACTGACCCCAACAGTGGTTGCACCAGTCTACACTCCCACCAACAGCGCAGAAGAGTTTCCCCACGTCCTCTCCAACATTTGCTGTTGGTAGATTTTTTATCCTGGCCATTCTTTCTGGGGTGAGATGGAATCACGGTGTGGTTTTAATTTGCATTTCTCTCATGACTAATGATGGTGAACATTTTTTCATATTTTTTTGCCATTCATATTTCTTCATCTGAGAATTGTGTATTCATCTTGGATGCCCACTTTTGCATTGGGTCTTTGAATTTCCGAGGTCTCATTTTTAAAAATTCTTTATAATTTCTAGACAGAGGTCGGTTGTCTGAAGGACAGTTCACTAAAATTTTTTCCCCATTTGTGGGCTTTTTTTCACTCTGCTGGAGATTTCTTTTGACATGCAGAAACTTTTTAGTAAGACATGGTACCAGTTATTGATTCTGGGAAGTATTTCCCATGCAGTTTGGTTCTTGTTCATGAATTCTCTACCTACCCCTATATCTTCAAGATTTTTATGTACTTTCTCTTCCAGCAGATTTAATATTTCTGTTTTAATATTTAGATCTTTGATCCATTTAGATTTTAGTTTAGTACATGGTGATAAGCATGGGTCTAGTTTTCGTTTTCGGCATATAGATAGCCAGTTTTTCCAGCAACATTTATTAAAGAGACTATCATTCTTACAGCGAACATGTTTGCCCCCTTTATCAAAGATAAGGTGGTTGAGTGTGTTTGTGGTTGTGGTTGTATCTTCCAGTCTACTCCATTGATCCTCAGATCTGTTTTTATTCCAGTACCATGTTGATTTTATTGCTGTAGCTTTGTAGTATAACTTCAAGTCAGGGATTGTGATGCCTTCTGCCTTAATTCTGCTGCTTAGAATTGCTTTGCTATTTTAGGTCTCTTCTGGTTCCAGATGAATTTTAGGAGTGATTTCTCTAGATCTATGAGGTAAGTTAGTGGTATTTTGATTGGGATTGCATTGAATCTGTATAACAATTTTGGGAGAATGGGCATTTTCACAATATTTATTCTTCCTATCCATGAAAAAGGAATGTCTCTACATTTTCTGTGGTCCTCTTTGATTTCTTTTTCAGGGTATTATAATTTCCCTTTATAGCTCTTTTACTTCTTTTGTTAGATTAGCTCCTGAGTATTTCATTTTTTCGGATGCTACTATGAAGGGTGTGGCTTCACTTATTTCTCTCTCAGTATGTTTGTTGTTAGTGTATAGGAATGCTACTGATTTTTGTGTATTGACTTTGTATCCAGCTACATTGCTGAGTTTATTTATTATATCTAGGAGTCTTTCAATGGAGTTTTGGGGGTCCTCGAGGCAAAGTATCATGTCATCTGCAAATAATGATAATTTAACTTCCTCTTTTCCTATCTTTACTCCTTTTATTTCTCTCTCTTGTCTAATTGCTCTGACTAGTATTTCCAGTACTATTTTTCCAGCACCATTTATTAAATGATTTTAATAAATTATGGTGGTGTATAAAATAAATTATGTTGAATAGGAGCAGTGATAAGGGACATCCTTGTCTTGTGCCTGATTTTAAGGTAAAAGCTTTCAGTTTTGGGCCATTTAATATGATGCTGGCTGTTGGTTTGTCATAGATAGCCTTTACCATATTGAGGTAAAGACCATCTACTCCAAGTCTCTGTAAGGTTCTTATCATGAATGAGTGTTGGACCTTATCAAAAGCTTTTTCTACATTTATAGAGATGATCATGTAATTCTTACTGTTGGCTCTATTGACATGGTGGATTACATTTATTGATATATGTATGTTGAACTATTCCTGCACTCTTGGGATGAATCCCATTTGGTTTTGGTGGATAATCTTCTTGATGATTTGATGCATCCTGTTTGCCAATGTTTTATTGAGAATTTTTGCATCTGTGTTCATTAGGGTAATTGGCTTTTAGCTCTCTTTCCTGATTGAGTCTTTCTCAGTATTTGGTACTAGAATAATATGTGCTTCCAGGAATGACTTAGGAAGAATTACTTCCCTTTCAATTTCATTGAAGAGTTTGAGGAGTGTTGACGTTAAGTCTTCTTTGTATTTCTTGTAGAATTCCACAGTAAATCCATCTGGGCATAGGCTCTTCTTTGTTAGCAGGGACTTAATTACCTTTTCAATTTCATAAATGTAAATCATGTTATACAGCAGTTTTACATCTTCCTGACCCAGCTTTGATAGTTCATATGTTTCTAGGAATCTGTCCATTTCTTCTGTCTTATCAAACCTATGAAAGTAGAGGTTTTTGAAATAGGTATTGATGATCTTATGTATTTCCACAGAGTCCATAATGATTTCACCTTTTTCAATCCTTATTGCATGAATTTGAGTTTTATCTTTCCTTTTTTGATAAGGTTGGCTAGTAGCTTAACAATTTTATATATTCTTTTAAAGAACCAACTCTTTGATTCATTGATTCTTTGTATAGTTTCTTAGTCTCTATTGCATTAATTTCTCTTCTGATCTTTATAATTTTCTCTCTTCTTTAGGCTTTGGGCTTGGCTTGCTCTTTCTTTCTAGATGTTTGAGGTGTAGGATCAGGTTGTTTATTTGTGTTCGTGCTGTTTTCCTAATATGGCAACTCAATTCATAAATTTTCCTCTAAGGACTCCTTTCATTGCAGCCCACAATGTCACCTTGGTTGTTTCCAAGATTTAATATTTACAAATTGTGCTGCTATGAACATGAGTGCACATATATCACTGTGATATGATCTTTTCAGTTTTTCTGGGAAAATACCCAGGAGGGGAATAGCTGGGTTGAATGGAGCTTCCAGTCCTAGTATTCTGAGAATTCTCCATACTGATTTCCATAGTGGTTGCACTAGTCTACACTCCCACCAACAGTGGAGCAGTTTTCCTTTTTCCACACAGCCTCACCAACATTTGTTATCAGTTGATTTCTTGATGACAGCTATTTTTTCAGGAGTGAGATGAAATATCAGTGTTCTTTTATTTTGCATTTCTTGAATAACTAGTGATAGTGAACATTTCTACATGTATTTATTTTCCATTTGTATATCTTCATCCTAGAACTGTGTTCATCTCTGATGTCCATTTTTGGAGAGGGTCTTTGATTTTGGGTGGCTTGGTGTTTTTCAATTATTTGTATGTTCTGGATATAAGTCCTTTCTCTGAGGGTTCCCTGGCTAAAATTCTTTCCCATTCTGTGGGTTTTCTTTTCACTCTGCTATTGATTTCTTTTGAAGCGCAGAAACTTTTCAATAATATGGGATCCCAGTTGTGGATTCTCTGAAGCATTTCCCATGCAGTTTGCATTTTGTTCATGAATTATCTGCCTAGCCTTATGTCTCCAAGACTTCAACCTACCCTATCTTCCAGTAGATTTAGTGTTTCTGTTTTAATGTTTAGGTCTTTGATACATTTAGACATTAGTTATGTGCATGGTGATAGGCATGGATGTAGTTTCAGTCTTCTGCATGTGGAGAGCCAGTTTTTCCAACACCATTTATTAAAGCAGCTATCCTTCTTCCAGTGAACATGATTAGTACCTTTGTCAAATATCAGTTGGCTGAGTGTCTTTGTACTTATACTTGAATCTTCTAATCTGTAGCATTGGTCCTCAGGTCTATTTCTTTGCCAGTACCATGCTGATTTTATCACTGTGGCTTTGTAGTATAGTTTAAAGTCAGGAATTAAGATGCCTCCTGTGTTGCCTTTATTGCCCAGAATTTCCTTTGCTATTCTAGGTTTCTTCTGGTTCCAAATGAATTTTAGAAGTGTTTTCTCTAGATCTGTGAGGCATGTCAATAGTATTTTGATTGGGATTGCATTAAATCTGTATAACAGTTTTGGGAGTATGGCCATTTTCACAACATTCGTTCTTCCTAGCCAAGAGCAAGGAATATCCTTTCATTTTCTAATATCCTCTTCAATCTCTTTTATAAGTGTACTATAATTTTCAGCATATAGGTCTTTTACATTCTTAGTTAGGTTGCTTCCTAAGTATTTCATATTTTTAGCTCTTATTGTGAAGGGCGATATTTCCAAAATTTCTCTCTTGGTGAGTTTCTTGTTTGTGTACAGGAATGCTATTGATTTTTGCACGTTGACTTTCTAGCCAGCTACACTGCTGAATTTGTTTATTACCTTTATCAGTCTTTTAATGGAGTGTTTGGGGTCTTCTATGTAGAGTATCATGTCACCTGCAAATATTGATAATTTAACATCTTCCTTTCCTATCTTCACTCCTTTTATTTCTCTCTCTTGTCTGATTGCTCTGGCTATTGTTTCCAGAACTATATTGAAAAGGAGTGGTGATAGTGGACATCATTGTCTTGTTTCTGATTTTTCAGTGAGAGTTTTCAGTTTTTGTCCATTTAGTATAATATTGGCTGTTGGCTTGTCATAGATGACCTTTATAAGGTTGAGGTAGAAACCATGTATTTTGAGGTCTGAAGGGTTTTTATCATGATTCTGTTTTGGACTTTATTGAAAGCTTTTTCTGCATCTGTTGAGATGACCATGTAGTTTTTGATTTTGGCTCTGTTGATATGGTGTATCACATTTATTGATTTGCACAGGTTAAACCATCCCTTCATTCCTGGAATGAATTCTACTTGGTCATGATGTATAATCTTATTGATGATTTGCTGCATTCTATTTGGCAGTATTTTATTGAGAATTTTTGCATCAGTGTTCATTAGTGAGACTGGCCTATAGCTCTCCTTTTTGGTTGGGTCTTTCTCTGGTTTTGGTATGAGAGCTATTCTTGCCTCTAAGAATGATTTAGGGAGGACTGCTTTCTTTTCAATTTTATTGAAGAGTTTAAGGAGTATTGGCATCAAATCTTTTCTAAATGTATCATAGAATTCAGCTGTGAATCTATCAGGACCTGGATTTTGCTTTGTTGATAAGGTTTTTATTATGCTTTCAATTTCAATTGCTGATATTGGATTATTCAAAACTGCTATATCTTCTTGGTTGAGCTTTGGTAGTTCATATGTTTCTAGAAATATGACCATTTCCTCTTTGTTTTCCTCTCTATGTGAGTAGAGATTTTTCCAAGTAGGTATTCATGATCTTTTGAATTTCCATGGGATCTGTAGTCATTTCCCCCTTTTCAGTCCTTACTGCATGAATTTGGGTTTTTTCTTTCTTTTGCTTTATAAGGTTAGCTAGAGGTTTGTCAATTTTGTTTATTCTCTCAATAAAAATCAGCTTTTTGATTCATTAATTCTTTGTATTTTTTTTAGTTTTAATTGCATTGATTTTTGCTCTAATCTTTAGAGTTTCCTCTCTTCTGTGAGCTTTAGGTTTAACTTGCTCCTCTTTTTCTAGAAGCTTGAGATGAAGCATTAGATTGTTTATTTGTGCTTGTTCTGTTTACTTGATATGACAATTTATTCCCCTCTTAAGATCACTTTCATTGCATCCCACAGATTACAATAGGTTGTTTCTGCATTTTCATTGAATTATACCTATTGCTTTATTTCCTCTTTAATTTCATCTGTAACCCACTGGTTGTTCAAAAAGTTGTTATTTAATTTCCATGCATTTATGACAGTTTTGCAATTTCTTTTGACATTAATTTCCAATTTCAGTGTGCTATGGTCAGATAGTATGCATGGGATAATTTCAATACCCTTGCATTAACCAAGAATGGTTTATGGGATAATATATGGTCTATTTTGGAGAATGTCCCATGTTCAGCTAAGAAGAATACATATTCTGATGTGGTTGGGTGGAACACTCTGTAAACATCCACTAAGTCCAATTGCTTGCAGGTATGATTCAATTCTATCATTTCTTATCTCATTCTTTGTCTAGTTGATCTATCTTTTTGTGACAATGGGCCATTAAAGTTCCCTGTAATAATTGTGTTCTTGGGTATTTGATTTTTCATATCCTTTAGTATCTGTATTATATAATTAGGTGCTCCTGTGTTTGGTGAATATATATTTATAATTGTTAGTTCTTCCTCTTGAATTTTTCCACTTACGAGTATGTAGTGACCTTCTTTGTCTCTTTTAATCATGTTAAGTTTGAAGTCCACATTGTTTGCACATAGAATAGTTACCCCTGCTTTTTTCTGGGTTCCTGTTGCATGGAGTACTGTTTTCCATCCTTTGGCTTTTAATCTTTGAGTTTCCTTTTGGTTCAGATGTCTTTCTTGTATACAGCATATTGTGGGAGCCTGTTTCCTGATCCATTCTGTCAACCTATTTCTTTTGATAGTTGAATTGAGGCCATTTACATTTATGGATATCACTGATATGTACTGGCTCAACTTTGCCATATTATTTTCCAATAGTTTGCTTTCTTCTTTTCCTCCTTATTTAATTGCTTGTCCTACCTGGTGGTTTCTTTCTGTTGTTCTGGGGATTGTGGTCATTTTTATCTCTGTCTAGTATATCTTTCAACACTCTTTCTAGGGTTGGTTTAGTGGACGTAAATTTCTACAGTTGTTCTTTATCATGGAAGTATCTTTTTTCTCCATTAAATTTGAATGAAAGTTTTTCTGGGTATATCAGTCTGGGTTGAAAGTTGTTTTCTTTCAGGGCTTGAAATATCTCATTCCAATCAGGTCTTCACTTGAGGGTTTGTGCTGAAAAGTCTGCTGTGATTCTAATGGGCTTTCCTGGATAGATGCCTTGTGTTTTTTCTCTAACAGCTTTTAGTATTCTGTTTTTATGTTGTATGTCTGAGATCTTAATTATCATGTGTCTGGGTGTAAATTTATGTTGGTTGAGACTTTTTGGCATTCTTTATGCCTCACTTATGTGCATATCAGATTTTTCACCATGTTTGGGAAGTTTTCTCCTATTATTTCTGTGAATATTTTAGATATGTCATTTGTATTGACTCCAGCGTCTTCACTAATGCTTATTAATCTTATATTGTTGCTCTTGGCATCATCTTGAAGCTTCTGGATTGTGATTTCATGCTGCTTTGTTATTTTTAAAAGTTCTATCCTTTCATGATCACTAATTGTAATCCTGTCCTCAAGGTCTGAAATCCTATCCTCAGCTTCATTTAAACACTTTTGCATGCCTTTAATAAAATTTTTTGTTTCTTGGATGCCTCTTTCAGTTTGTTTCATGAATTCTGCTGGTTTTCTATATTTTTCATTCAAGATTTCAATCAGTTTCCCATGTTCCTGTACTTTTTTCTCTATTTCTTCTTTAGCTGTGCTCAACAGCCCCTTTACTAAGGTTGTTACTTCTATCTTTACCTGAGAGAGTACTTCTAATTTGATTTACTCTATGGCCTCACGGAGTTGTTTTTTAATTTCATTCACTATATTTTCAGAGATTCCTCGTGTGTTACATTTGGAGTCCTCTATTTCAATGTCTCCTGTACTTACACCTGTTGGACTGGATGTTTCAGATTGCATTCCACCTTTTTGTTTTGCCATTTTCCTTTCTTGAGTGAGTGTTTGATTTTTCAGACTGGTTGGTATGAACTGTTGTTAGTGTGTATCTTGGTGTCCTACTATAAGGTTGATGTTTGTCCAGTTGCTGGGTCCCACAATGAATAGGTGGGCCAGTCACCTGACTCCCTGCTGCAGGGCCTGTTGAGTGAGTCCTGTATTCTTCCTGGACTGACAAGCCTAGTAGTATTGATGTAGGTCAGCTTTTAGTTCCTGCTAGTACTTTATCTTCAGGTTATTCCAGGTCATCAAATCTCCCTGTCTATAGTGTTTGTGTTGGCTGAGGCCCTACTGTGTCCCTATTGTGTGTCTGTGCATCTCATAATCCCTTTTGATTTTCTTCAAATTGGGAGAGTTCTTTTTGACACACTCCTCACTCTGCTTGATGTTTTGTGTGTGTAGGAAGGGGTCATCCTCACTCTTGTCAGACTGACCAATGTCTTACATTTAGTTGGAGGGAGCTTTACTACTGGCCCTATTTAGCTACTGTAAAACTGTACACCTCTATTTTAGGGGCATACTCACCACATTGACTGGAGCCAGCTTACATATTGTTACAGTGATGCAGTCACTTAATCTCCCTTCAATGTGGCACAGATATTCACTGTAGTCCAAGGTTCCTCTGGGTGCAGAGTTCCACATTTACCCAGTGCGTGCTGGGATTCTGCCACTGCTGCTGCCTGGGTGCGCACAGTCAGGGCCCAGGGTGGGTTCCTGGCCAGCTGGCTGCTTGGGGTTCGCTGAGCACAGTCCTTTTAGGACCGCAGATCCCTCTCATGTGCCTTGGGGTATTTTCAGATGCAAGGCATGGTCTTACTGCCTGGGCGCAGAGTTACAAGTTTGCCTGGTGCATGTTGGGATTTTGCCCACCACTGTAGCATGTGCAGCCAGGGCCCAGGGTGGGTTCTCAGCCAACTGGCTGCTTAGGGTTCCTGTTCCTCTAATTTTTTAACTGTGTCTTCATTAGATGTGTTCACTATTTCTTTCACTATTTTTATCATTTCTTCTTTTACCTGGGAAATTATTTCTGATTTGAGTTTCTCTCTAGCTTCCCTGAGTTGCTTGTTTATTTCAGTTGATATCATTTCAGTCATTTCAGGTGTATGGCTTCTATTTTCTTCTATGTACCTGGCTCCTAGGCTTTCTTGAGATGTGCTGGAGGTTTGAGATTGCCTTTTGGTCTTTCCTTTTTTCATTTTCCTATATTTCCTTGCTTCAAGTGGTGCTTCAAAGCTTCCCCTGGGTGTGTTGGAAATCATCTCCTGCACCCTCAGTTCCTGGGACTGAATGAAGGTTGTTGAGTTTGGCCCAGTCAGGCCTGCTGGACCTCCTTAGTCCAGTCCAGTGTCTTAGGGAGCTGAGTGGGAACTGAACTATTGGGAACACTGGTCTCAGACTCTCCCTGGGCCAGCTCTGGAGCACTGGGACTCACCTAGCAGGGTCCTGGATCCCTCGAAGGTTCTTGGCTCCTGGATTGAAAGACAGAAGCTGGGCATGGTGAACTGAGGCCTGCAAAACCTCCAGAGCCCAGTCCAGTGCCCTATGGAGCCTGGTGGGAACTCAGCTGCTGGGAGTGCTGGTCTCAAACTCTCCCCAGACCAGTGCCAGAGGGCTGAAAGTCCCCTTGCACAGCCCCGGCCCCCCAGACTGAAAGAAGGCCACTGGGCATGGTGCACTGAGGCCCATGAAACCTCAGGAGCCCAGTCCAGTGTCCTAGGGAGCCTGGCCAGTGCCAGTGGGCTGAAAGTCCCCCTGCGCTGTCCCAGCTTCCCCTGGAATGTAATCCTTTAAAGGTCATCCTATTTTTGTAGTTTTTGTCTATTGTTGAAGACATGGAAAGCCATAAGAGGGGGGTTGAGGACCAAGATCAAACATTTTGAATTTAGTCAGAATGTTTGGTGCTGCTTGGGAAATAAAATGGGAGTTTAGGAGGACTGTGGGATCAAGTATGATGGACAGGGAGAGAGAGAGGAAGGGGCAGAGTTGGGTAAATGGAGGAGGATCTGACAGTGGTGGGATAGGGAGCAGATGTAACAAGTGATGTAGTCATCTGAGTGTGAACTTGAGGTAAGGAGGAGGAGGAAGAACAAGGTGAGGGGGCCACCAAGTGAGTTATGGTGATAGTGGGGTGGAGGTAGTTCATCTATTGAGTCTGAGAAACAAGAAGGAGGAGAGTCATGGTGGCAAGCTGATAAAGGAGGAGAACTTGTGGAGTGAGCCAAAAGAATTTGGGAGACCTTGCAGGTTTGGGTTTGGTTAAGGCATGCCTACAGCTCTAAGAACACTCAGACATGAGGTATTTACCCTCATTTGCCATTTCAGTAGTAAAAGTTATATAAATCTCTTGATGTTAGCCTCTTTGGCCTGAGAGTTTGTTTTAGTCCAAGTATATCTAATTGCAGCCCAAAGGAGTAGTTTTGTCAGGTAAAGATTGAGTATTATCAATCATGATCAAATTGGATAGATGAGCCAGGGAAAGGGAAGATCATAAATCAGTTGAGAATCATCACCCTTCAGTGAGGCATGACCAGGGGTCCCAAAGGACGTAGAGTAGTCCCAACAATGAATTCACCAGTTATCACTGGAGAAAACAAAGGGGAGGTCCCCAAGGAGGTAGAGTAGAACAGAGGGGTGTTCTAACATGGCCACAATTTAGGGGTCAGCATCCCAAAAGTAGAGTGGAGGGGAGGCTCACCTTGGACCTAAGATGAAGGCTGGTGTTG
>PVJX010019068.1:0-35450 GCA_004027295.1 Dolichotis patagonum
GAGCATGGCAAAGGAGGGGGGCACAGGACAGGGTCATCACTGGGGGGGTTGCCCTTCGCCTTGTAGAAGGGGTAACTGAGGCCCAGAGAGAGGCGGCTCCCAGCTCAGCATCACACAAGAGCTGGTGACTAAGTCAGGGACAGACCCCCCCGGCCCATGGCCTCAAAGCTGGAACCTTCTGTGCTGGCCCCGCCACACCCCACTGCCATCCACCCGACGACAGAGTCCCAGGGATGTGACACAGATGCCAGTTGATCCTGTAACCTCGGTGCCACCGACACAGGGCCACGTGCCCACCTGCCCCTCTGCCAGTCGTGTTTCCTAGAGGACTGACTGGACGGTCAGCAGCTTTTACAGTTTGTTCTCTAGAGTGTGTAACAGCGTCCCAGGCCCCCTACAACTGGATAAGCGGTGATCTTCCTTTCACCTCACAGACGTCGTATGGGGTGTGATTAAAATACATGGGGAGGCTTAAATAAAAACTTCACTCGGTTTAGACACACTGCCACGCGTCCCCCTCGAAATGCCCCTCCTGTCTGGGCACACACGTATCCCATCGTCCTCGCCTCTTCTTGCAGTGGTTTTGGAAGTCCTCTTCTGCGTCTTTACAAGGTCTGATCAAAAATACGGTGACGGCTGCCACCAAGCGCCATCCAACGGGAAAGCGTTCTTAGCAAACGTGGAGGAGCCTCCTCCTCCGACTCACTCGCTGGACCTGGTGCCCTGCGACCCTTGGCTCCTCCCTGAGTTCACATGCCGGTGAAAAGCAAGCGTTTGAGGTCCTCACAGAAGAGGACGTCCAGAGCTGCTGCGGAAAGCGGCGGGCAGGAGGGCCTCGGTGCGCTCACAGTGAGGAGAGGGTTTGTGGGGATTCTCGGCCGCGCGTCTCTTGCTGTGATAAATTTCTTAACATCTAAACACACGCTGTAGTTTTCAATCACTGCTTATGACGCAGAGCCTCAGGGGAGCAAGGAGGTTTGCCGGGCGCTGCGCTGGAAGGAGAGGTAGTGAGTCTTTCCAGACTCGGGCTGGAGGTACCCCTGACGCCCCGGGGAGCAGCCCGTGCTGGGCTCCGGCTGCCCTGGTACCGGGTCAGACCTGGCTGTGGTCTCTTACCTGGACAGCAGACTCCTTGCTGGCCTCTGCCTCTCTGCACCTGCCCCTTTAGTCCATTCTGCATGGGGCAGCCAGGGCAGCTCCCTGTGTGGGGTCAGATCATACTCCTAACACTTTCAGCCCTTTGAGGGCTTCTGCTACTCCAGAGAAACTGCAGGCTTCCCAGCCAGCCTGTAAGGCCCCTCTTGACACTGCCCTGATGTCATTCCCAGTGGCTTTCCCCCTATTCATGTCACTCTCCAGTTTTTCCAGGAACAAAGGTCCCCCTTCCTCTTCCTTAAACGCATCAATCTTATTCCTACCCCAGGACCTTTGAATGTGCACTGCCTCTTCTGGCTGGATTATTTTGAAATCTGAGGTATGCTGTCTCCCTATCAGTTCAGCCCAGTTTGTTCACTTTCTCACTAATGTCGATCTCTGATTATATCTCTGGGCTTGACTTTCTTCATGGCATTTTCTGGTGTCTGAAATGATCTTGGTTTTTTTGCTTTTATTTTATTATACTTATTTATTTATTTTGAGGTTTTGATTTGTCCCTTCAGGCTAATATAGACATGCTGAGAAGGAAGAGACCTTCTCTGTTCGGTTCACTGCTATAACCCCATTTCTTAGGGCAATGTCGCACATAGTAGGTGCTCAACAAGTTGATGATTGACTAACTGACCTCAGCTGAGTGCTCCATTTCCTCTCTAACTGTTTACTGGGCTGTGATCCCCTGTACCACATGATGCTGTCAGTAAGCAACGGACACTTTGGGACCAGGATGCTGGTGTCTTTAACTCATGCTTCTTCTTTCCTTCCTTCCTTTCTTTCTTTGTTTTGAGACTGTGGCCCAGGCTGGCCGTGAATCCCTGGGCTCAAGCAATCCTCCTGCCTCAGCCTCCAAGTAGCTGGGGCTCCAGGCTCCAGGCTGCTTCGTTTAATGTTCAAAAACTGGATTCTTCGCTGTGTACCCCCAGGCCTGGGGGCCGTAAAGGTACACATGAATCAGGTCCTGCCTTTGAGGTGCTTAAAATGTAGCACATAGAGAGGAGGTAGGACCAGGTAAGGGAGCTGGGTAGCCCGGGCCAAGCACCTGCCGTGGGTATTCAAGGGGGCTTTGCCACCACAGCTGCCCTGAATTCTCATCTACACAGTAGCTGTTTGATAGAGGAAAAGGCGAATTCTCCAAAACACCCATTTCACAGATGGGGAAGGTGAGGTATGCGAGAAGCATGGTTTGCCCAAGGACACCCCGACAATAAGCAGCAGAGCTGGATTTTAGTCCAGGTCTCTGTGACCCCAAAGTCTAAGCCTGAGAGAGGGGGGAAGGCATGTGAGACGTGAGGGAAAGATGTGATGGATAGAGCTTGTGGGGAGAATGGTGTCTGGACCAGGGGCTGCCTGTGAGCAAGGGTAGGGGCCAGAAAAGCACAGGCTGAGCCTGGGTCAGGGAGTGACACGGTGGCACCTGGGGATCCAGGTGTCATCGGATGATGGCCAGGAGAGGAAGCTGGCCAGGGAGCCAGGCTGTGGAGCAGGAAGCCCAGGCCTTGAACGGGACGCTCTGAGTTCTGGAGTCGCTGGGCCTGGGCCTGAGTTCCGATTCCGCCATTTCTGGCTGTGGTTCTGAAGCAGTTAGGTCACTCTGAGTGTGGCCACTTCAACAGTGGAGCAGGGGTTTCCTCAGGGACAGGGACAGTTCTGCGGCACCTTGAGCAGGGACTGCACAGGTTTCATGCACGGGTGGGGAGTGGGGACTGACTCTGCCCTCCCCGCCCCGTGAAGTGCCGTGCAGCCCGCCTGCAGGTGTGCAAACCCTTCTGTCAGGCCTGGGGAGGTGATGGGGCCCTTCTTGGGGTCAGCGGGTGTGGGTGAAGCCATCTGGGGCCTTTCAATATTGTCATCCGACAGCTGATGGGGAAGAAAAGCTCTGTCACTGCAGTCAAGGCCACGGCCAGGCAGAGCACTGCGGTGAGATTGGAACTGGAAGACAGTGTGAGGACAGGGAGCCGGGAAGGCCAGACGCATGGCAGTGTGGCCTCTGTGCGGGAATGGATGAGCTCTGTCAATAGTCCTGGCTTTCCAGCCTCTGGGGGTGAAGGAGCGGTGGCTTGCACCCTTCACAGAAGGCGAGGTGGGGTGAACTCGAGGAGAGCCCCGCCTGTCCCTGGTTGGGTCCTGGGAACAGCGTGAGGTCTAATCTGTTGTTGACATTCTGCTGGGTCCTGGGGCCGAGCGCTGGGCTTGGGTTTCTCCCGGCCTGTGTGATCCTCAGCCCCTCACTGAGGGCGGGCGCTGCGTGGTAGCACTTGTTTCGTGTCACTCTGGGGTGGATTAGGGACCCAGGGGCAGGGCCGGGGGTGCTGAGAAGTGGAGAGGTGAGGGGCAGGGCTGAGAGCCAGCTGCTGGCTTGGGGCTCCTCTGCTTGGCGGTCCCTGTGTGGGGACTGAGCTTGGAGACCCAGGCTGGGCCTGGGGGATGACGGGATAGCACGGTTGCTAAATGAGCGTCTGCAGGGCTCAGGGAGGCCGGGAAGGGAAGTCTGCAGGGCCGCTGCAGTGTGGTCCCCACTTGACAGACAGGAGAACTTTGCCTGGGGAGGCGACACACCGAGGTCACGTGGTTGTCAGGTGATGCTGGGGTTTGAATCCAGGTAGCCCGCACATTTGGGCCAGAATAGCAGATGTGGGCCACCTCCAAAGGGGTGTGGCCTGGGCTACAAAGGTGTGTGACAGAGCTGGCCAATGAGGCCCAGGAGGGGCCCGGGGCCCAGCTGCAGTCCTGGAGAGCTTCCTGGAGGAGTGGGATCACCACAGGGTCTGGCTTGGGCTTGGAAGAGCTCCCCGCTGTGGCTCCAGGCTTTCGGATGCCCTTAGCATGTCCCCATGGCTGCGTCTTGCTTCCCTGGGCCTGGCGTCTCTGTGCTGGGTTCCAGCCTGAGTAGGAACCTGGATGGTCTTTAAAGATGGTTCCTCTTGGAGCCACAATCTGGAGCAAAGGTGCCCAGGGCAGAGGCCTTGGGTGGGCTGTGTCACCGCTGTCTCTGTTTTCTGTTCTCTCTCTCTTTTCCCTTTCTCCTCCCACCGTGTGCTTAGCACTAAATGAGCAAGAGTGACCAACAGGCACTGTCCCCGTGCCAGGAAACTCATGATGATGGAGGCGAAAGCCAGTCATGAATGTGGTAAGTCAAGGCCAAGTGGGACCTTGCAGGAGGAAGGGAATGCTTCCTGAGACTGTTTCCTCGTGGCACCCCTCATCATGGGGTTGAATGAGGAAGCGCCGGATGATGGCGGCACATTAGCTTCACTCACTCACTCATTCATTCATTCGCTCATTCATTCACTCATTCACGCATTCATTCATTCGTTCATTCATTCAATCATTCATTTATTCATTCACTCACTCACGCGTTCATCCGCTCATTCATTCATTTGCTCATTCATTCATTCATTCATTCATCCAAGGACTCTTCCGTAATCCATGATCATAATGGGCAACAATAATGACTTAATAATTACTCAATGCCAGACCCAAGATGAAAAGTCCCAGGTTTTTCCCCTCAGTGGAGAGCAGTCTGGGTCACTCTTGGGGTTGCCTTCATGAGCATCTCTGGCCCCTCCAGACCCCCACCCCCAGGCCTGGCAGAGCCCACAAAGATGAGCCCACAGAGGGTTCCAGTGGCCCGGATAGAATATCAGCGACTGAGCCCTTGAAAATCTGATCTCGCCCCAGCCCATCTCCCCAAGGTTTCCCCCACCCCATCAATCAGCAGTGAGACACGATAGTATTTTATAGCCTGGCCGAGTGGTAAGGCGGGGCACGAAACCCAAGCCAGCCCCACCTGGGGTCCTGCATGTTTAGGGGGATCAGATGGGGTAGCCCCAGGCGGAGCCTTAACCCTTTGTGATCCAGCTCCCACTAGCTGCGGGCTGGGCTCCTCTCCTCTGGGCCCTTTTGTGGGGGAGGGGATGGGTCTTTTAGAACTCAGTGATGGTCTGGCCTAGCCTGAAAACCCATGTTCTGGCTCAAGAGCTGCCCTTCGGTGACTGAGCGACCTTAGGCAGGTTGCTTCCATCTCAGGATGGCTTGTCACCCCCCAGGAGGACTCCCCACGGCCTCCTGCTTCTCTCACCGGGGTGGTCCTCTCATCTCTGGGTGAACTTGACTCTTGGCCTGAGCCCCCTGTGCTCCTACCAGAGCCCTCTCCCCTGGGAGCTGATAATGCACAGGAAGGGACTCTCGCCTCTCTCAGAACTGCTAGATCCACTTTTGAACCCGAGGCCCAGAGAGAAGAGCCCATTACCCCAGATCCACAGCGAGCTGCTGTGAAATCAGGCCAAGGTCGGGTCCTACACTGCACACCCGGGGCTGGGGTGGTCCTCCCTTCTCCTTTCCTGCCCCTTGTCCTTGGGAATGGATCTGTGATTACTTTTGGAGGTCACATGGCTTTCAGGACCAAGGTGGACATCTGCCCATCTGTGTGTGGAGTTTGGGGAGTCATTCTCCCAGCTGGGAGCCTCCCGGGGGAGTTCTAGGGAAGATAGCACATGGTCTTCAGAGAACCAGGTTTGGAGGAGAGGCTGCAGGCTGCTTTTTATCACCAGGACAGAGGTCGGGGCTGTGGGCTGGCACCCTCAGTTTTGGGGCAAGCCAGTCCTTGGGTGAATGACATCCAGCCACTAGCCAGCTAGGTGACCTGGAAGCCTCAATTTGATCATCTCTCGAGTGAGAACACCACCAACTGGGCTACCTGCCTTGAGGGTTAAATGCGGTACTGACTCCTCCTGGGCTGCTCCACCATCTATAACCCTGAAGTTACCACCGGGGCAGTCCCAGGAGGGGATGAGCACGCCATCACTGAGGGGTATTCAAGCCGAGCTGTGCAAGGGAAGCTGGCAGGGCCTCTTGCGAGAGGCAGTCAAAGGCTCCTTTTAGTGCTGATGGGGTGGGGATGCTGGGAAGTGCCTTCTGGAATCTCTAGTTTCCAGCTCCTGATTGCAGAGGTCACACTGGGGCGGGGGAGAGAGCTTCAGGAGCCCATTCTTCAGGTGGACAAGGCCCTGGGGATTTGGGTGTCACACCAATAGCTGGCTGGATGTGCCAGGTTGATGGAAGGCTGTCAGGAAATCAATTTCCTGAAGCCTCATCAGTAGGGGAGTAGGCTCTGGGGAGACCCGACCTGGGCGGGGAGGGCTCTGTGTCCAGCTGGTGGGGTGCAGTCCCTCACCGGCCCCAGAAGCCATGTCACCTCCCCCTGCCTCTTTACCAGGCTATGTCTCAGGCTTGAGTCCTCCCTGTCCCCATCCCGAGCTCCTGGAAAGAAAAAGAACCCAAGTGCGGGGACAGAGGTCAAGCTTCTGTCGGGCTGAGTGATCACTCCATCCCTCAGTTTCCCCATCTGTAAGTAGAAGGAGTTGGCCCGACTTTCCCGAATTTCCCAGGGAGTGGGAGGCCAGGCTGATTCCTGCTCAAACTTAGATCTCAACTTGGACGTCAGCTCTGTACAGAGGTCGCTCACCCCTTGCAGCCGCCCTGGCCCCGCCTTTCCAAAAGCGGTCCCCTCATTCCTCAGCACCATCCCTCTGGTTTCATTCTGTCCTCTTTCCCTGGCAGGGGGGAAACACTGTGACTCCCCACTCACTATGGGACCCCAAGGCCCACTCAGTACCAGCTCGCAGTAGGTCCTCAGTTAAGGGATCCCTGGTGGATAGGGCAGAGCATATGGTCCCAGATTAACCCTGAAGCGATGAGAACGGGCAGCAAGAGGGAAAGGGAAGGCACAGGGCCTGGTCGGGCCGAGCGGGTCTGTGTCTTTTGCCCAATATCTCCCTCGGGAGCGTGGGCCTCTGCCGGGGTCACTGGGCCTGCAGGGTGGGGCCCCACTGCTGAGTCAGATGCTCCTGGCTTTGAGCTGGTGACATTGCTCCATTCCTTCCTCTAAGAGATGAGGCGTGGAATATACGGCCCCAGCTGCCCGGCCTCAAGCCCCAGACCAGTGCATACCACTCAAATGACCTTGGCACAAGACCGTCACTCTTTTGCACACCCCAGTGAAAGGAGGCTTGGCATCTCCCAGCCTGGCGACCTTGTGAGTCAGCACCTGGCATTGCCAGGCCTGGCAGGCGCTTAGCACCTGGGTCCCCATAGTCATCACCAAACAGGACCAAGAAGTCCCAGAGAGTCCTGCGTTTATGGGGCGTAGACCCGAGCACCGGCCAGCTGCCTGTGGTGTCGGGAGAAGCTTGTGGAGAGCCCTCACCCTTTCCCTCGCCGCCTGATTTCTCTACTTTGAATGAGAATGTCAGAAACTCCCTGGGCATCCCACTGCTCCTGAAAAATTGGGCTTGGAGAACACCAAGCAGAAGGGGCGAGTTCTGTCTCTCCTTTCATCAGAGGAGCAGCTAAGGCCCAGAGAACACTGCTGGGCCCGGGGTGAGCAGAGCCCACCAGAGGCAGAGCAGTGGAAGAGGAGACGCAGGAGCTGCCGTGCTCCGGGCCGTGCCTGCCGATGGGATTGGGGCAGCACTGTGGAAGGTCTTTCCCCTTCTCTTTCGTTTCTTCCTTCAAATCAAACAACAACAAAGCCAATGGATCACCCACGACTTAGAAAAACGGCCCAAATCCCATGTCTGGCCTGGGGACATTTTTATGGCCCTCTGCAGGGAGGATGTGAAGTCGGGTGCCACGCACGCCCATCCCGTTTCCAGCCCGGCCTGGAGGCCATCCGTCTTCCCAGCTGGCGTGGCGTGTGGGAAAGGCCGTGGGGTGGCGGCACCTGCTGCTGTCACTCCTGAGCTCAGCCCAAGGTCCAATCCCTCCAAAGGCCACGAGGGGGGCAGGGTAGATTGAGGAACCTCTGTCCCATTCCTGGTGACATTGCACAGGGTGACAAGGCAGCAGCAGGGATGGGAGTCTAGCAGAGGCCTGGGTTCTCCTCCAGTAGAGAACAGCTCTGCTCCAAAAGGATGAGACAGGCCCTGGGGAGACCCAGAGAAAGAGGAGGGAAGGAGGGCAGACATCGAGGCCAAAGCGACAGATGAGGCCAGAGGTGTGTCCACAAACGAAGGTGTCCCTTGCAACAGTGTCCTTTGCAAAGCCACTTCCTGTCTCTCGGCCTCATCGCCTCAGCACCTTTATGATAAAGGACCGTGACTGGTGCAGGGTGGTGGGTCTCAGACCACCTGAGTTACCACGTAGCTTTGCCATCTGTTGGTGAAGGGAAGCCTCCCAGCCTGTGTGTAACTCACCAGGGTGCTGGGACTTCCCCCAGCTTCTCGTTTGCATGGGGCTTAGCACAGCCTGGCCCAGCCGGGGTCAGGGGGCAATGACTGCCAAGGCCTTCTTTCCCACCCCTGCCAGTTTGAAATTGCCCCATTTCTGTGATTCCTCTAATTGAGGGCTTTCTGGGAACACAGAGGGCTTGGTGCTAAGGAGAAACGGTGACTGGGTGGTGACGGAGCCAGGCATCCTTGGGTGGGGCGGATGGAGGGGGCCTCAGGTTTCACAGATCCGGGGACCTGGGGAGCTGGGAGGAGTTTTCCCAGGCTAGCGAGGCAGGCAGCTGGAAGCCATCTGTCCCAGGGAAGGAGAGGGATCAGGGGTCCTGCCAAGGTCTTTTGCTGGGAACAAGAGCTTGGGAGGGGGGCAGGATTCTCCCATCCAGCCTGGAAAGATGAGACCCGGCTGCTTGGGCAGCTGCTGGAGGGGGTGCCAAACGCCAATGGCCTGGCCCAGGCTCCCCTGGGTCTGCAGGAGTTGGGGGGGGCGCTTGGAACCCCAAGAATCCGAAGGGCCCTGCCTGGAATCGGCCACCCTCTGCACCTGAACATCCTCTGGCAGGGACCTGCGTGGCTGAGGGCCTGAGGACATTGCCCCAGGGGATGAGTTTTCACCAGGGTTTCCAGGGGGCCACAGCCCAGGCGACAGGGAGGTGTGGTGTAGCAAGACCCCCACTCTGGAGCGTGACAGAAGCCTAGGTCAAGTCCATCTCAGGGCCAGTATTCTCTGCTTCGCAAGGTTGGTAGGAAGACTACGGATATCTGAGAAGCACCAGCCACAGTGGGCGCCCCACAGGGGCTGATTACTGTGATGTCAGGGGTCGGACCCCTGTCTGTGCTTCCTGGATGGGCCAGCGTGCTGGGACCCAAGGCACTGATCACGGACAGTCATTGCCGCTGACTCCCAGCCCCAGCTACAGCACAAGAGTCCTGTTTTTCTTACCAACCCTGATAACAATCTCAGTTGCTCTTTAGTCTGTCCCTCTGTTCTGGGGACCTGCCCAGTGACTCCCATACACCGTCTCTGAGGTCAACCTACTACCCAGGAATAGAAGGCCGTATTTATCAGATAGGAAGGAAAGACCCCAGGACAGGGGATGGGAGACTTGGGGCTTGGGATCGGGACCTGGCAACACACAACGGGGAGAGAACTGGATGGGGAGTCTGGAACCCACATCCTTAGGGTGACGCAAATGTCCACCTTTCTAGGGCCTCTATGCTTTCTTGTGTCAAAGGGAGAGAATAAGAGTGGGCGCTGCACAGAGTGGGGCTGGGGTTGGGGCTTAATTGTGTGTGCAAAGCTCCTGCCACAAAATGCACGTGTTGCCACTGTGTTGTCACGGGGCTTTCTGTTCATGTAGAAGCCATCAGGGGTTCATGAATGGGCTGGTAGCTATGCCCGGGATCACAGTTCTTGCTCCTGCCAATGGTGGCGCTGTAGATAAGCGGGGATATTGGTATAAATGGGGGTGGTGCTGGTCACAGTACTGATCCCACAAAGGGGGTGAGAGTGGTCGGTGATGATAGTGGTCACGTGGCAGGTGTTGGTGTTTATATTCCTATTGGTGGCTCTATGGGTACGGGGAAATGTAGACATTACTAGTGTCAGTGTTGAGGCTGTTCTTTTTACTTCTGGTGGTGTTGATGGTGATGTGCTGGTGCAGGCATGATTGTCGGCAGCGTTGGTACTAGTATTATGACCCGTGTTGGTGTTGGTACTGGTATTGGTGTGAATGTTATTATTGTTGGTGGTGTCAGTGGAATGCGGGACCCAGTTGTTTGGTAGCAGGGATCAAACTCACGACTTCACCTTTACCAAGCAAGCACTTTGAGCCACTGAGCTAAATCTCCGGCCCCCAATTGTTTTCTGGGTCCAGAAAATTGTTTTATGCTCAGCTGGGCCACAGCATCGCCCTGATCAGTGTCCCTGCAGGACTTCTGCCTGCACTTTCCTTAAGGAGCCCGTGCCCTGCTCACGCGCCTGTGTGTGTGGGCATCTGGCTGTCCTCGTCTTTCCGCCTTCCCCTTCGCAAAACCCAGCCTGGACTTGCAAAACACATGGCCTCCGTTCTGTTGGGTTAGATGGGTTTAGTGTGTCTGGCAGGCCAGTAAGTGGGGTGCTTGGCGAGGTGAGAAACGGGGACAGCCCGGGGTGGGGTGGGATTTGGGGAGGCTGAGACTCGTCCTCTCTCCCCTGCCTCTCGTTCTGTCTGCCCTCCTTCATTTTCCAATCACTTCTTCAGTAGGGTTCCCTGAAGTGCTGAGATTTATCTGCACAGTTACTCACTTATTTGTTCATTCATTCATCCATCCATCCATCCATCCATCCATTCGCTCATCCATCCATTCACTCATTCATTCAGTGCTGGAAGCAGCAGCGGAGCTCCCCTCTCTCGGGGAACCAATGGCTCTCATTCAGTAGGCGCTCAGTGAACTCAGGGAAGTGAACGACCAATCCGGCCCTCTTGGGCTGTACATGGAGGAACTGAGGCCCAGGGAGGGATGTGATGGTCCCAGGGTCACACAGCAGGTGAGTGACAGAAGCAGCCTGCGTGTCCTCTGCTCTCTGTTTCCTGAGACCCCTCCAGGGACCTTCTCCTGTGCCCCGGCTCCTCTCTGCCCCTCCTGTCCACCCCCACTCCTGGCTGTAATCTGCGTGCTCCCTCTGGACACTCCCGGAACATCTGCGGTGGGATGGGCATGGGAAGCTGGCAGCAGCCTCATCCTCTGGGCAGACAGGAAGTCGCCCCCCCCCAGCTCTGGCCGCTTGGCGGGGGCCCCTTTTCTCTAAGCTCCAGCCTGGGAAAGGCTCCCCTGGCCCCAGTGTGGCATTTTCCTGTCCCAGCCTTGCCAAGGGCCTCAGCTGGTGCAGGCTGGGACACGGGGGCCAGAGGGGATGCTGGCATCCAGCTGGTGGGGGTGGGGTGGGGTGACTTACGGGAACCAGCTTTCTGCCCCAGAGCCCCCCAGTCCTGATGCGCATCCCAACTACAGGAGACGGCAGGGTGGAGAGCATTTGAGGAGGTGGCCTGTGGCCAGGGTAGGCTGAATAACAACACCGGAGAGGGGCCAGGCCACTTCTGGGAACACCCTTGAAAATCGATTCTTGGTGCAGAAAACCAGCGGGCCAAGCAGGGTCTTGCTGGGTTTGGAGCCTGTGGGCTGTGGTGCACCCCCCAGCCTCCGAGCACTGCCGTTCCAAGGGGGCTCCATGCCACCGGGAGCTGCCAGAGCCGCAGTCAGCCGGAATGGCCATGGTGGGCTCACAAGGCGATAGCGACAGCAAGGACCTGTGACATTGCTTACGGAGCCATTTCTGACCCGCTGCTTCCAGGCAGGGTGGGAGGTGGCTGCTCAAACTGTATTCCAGTTTGCAAAGGATGGCTTGCTATTTCGCAGGAGGCACCCCGCAGCCAGGGCTAGAATGGTACCATCCTACTGTGTTTGGTTTTCCAAAGAGCCCCGAGAAGTGGGGGGTACTACAAACCCCCCAAATTGCAGATGAGGAAACCAAGGCTCTGAGGGTGGAGTCTTGCCCATAAGCTCCTAGTTGGTGGCTGCAGCCCAAGGTCTACAGTGGGGCGGAGCTCGGAGGCAGCCCAGCATCCTGAAGGAGGGTCTCATGTGCCCAGGACCAGGAGAGGCTGCGGTGGAGACAGAGAGATCACAGACTTGAGGTGTGCAGGCTCCAGAACTAACGGGAAAGCCACCAAAGAACACTGCCCAGCGTGTTCTTATTTTTCCTTCTGATTATTACAGTAGCTATTAGAGACGCCAGGGAAAAGCATAAAGCAGAAAATAAACACCACACCCCGATGGCAAATACAACCAAAGCAGACATAGTGGGGAGAATGTGAAAGCCAGACATTTGGGGCTCAGATCCCCATTTTGCCCCCAAGGACAGGTGCTCAAATTCCCCAAGACTCTCAAAATAGTGAAATCGGAGAGATGGAGAACAGATTAGCAGGGGCCGGGGGTTAGGGTTGGTGGGTGGGTGGGGCAGGTGGTATGACAGCAAAGCTTGACACACAGAGTCCTGTATACATGGAATCCCACGGCGTGTGACCTTTTGAGTTTGGCTTTTTAATCTCTAGAGTCAAGGGTTGCCCCTTGTATATAGCCCATCCTTTTCTTGCTGGGGAGTGTTCCATGGCACAAACGTACCACTGGGTCTTTGATCATTTCTCCACGTTTGTGTTTTTCTCAACTTTTGGCCAGAATGTGGAAAGTCCCCCTGAACACTTGGGTCCAGGCATCTGTGTGCCCATCAATATCCCTGCCTCTGGAGTGGACGCTAGGAGTGCAGTTCCTGGGTTGTGGGGTAAGCATGTGTTTCCTCTCTAAAGAAGTTGCTGACGTAGTTTCCAGAGAGGCGAAACCATAGAACACTTGGTGCTACAACTTTTTAAAATTCGTACCTGTTCTAATAGGTATGTAATCGTGCCTCTCTCTGATCTTAATGTGCATTTCCTTAGTGGCTGGTGATGTGGAATATCGTTTCCTGTGCTTCTTGGCCAACCTGAATTCCTGTTTTTTACTCAGTGTTAAGCGTCAGACCTTGCTGCCTGTGTGGTTTCAAATGCTCTGTGATGCTTATGGGACCACATGACCCTCCTCCATGTTCAAGTCCTCCCTTCTCCCATTGTCCCAGTTAGAAGGGGCTCCAGGGCCTGCGTGCCCCTGTCACGCCCCACCCATCTCATTGCTCCCCGAGGACAGATTGTGTGAAATTCTGCTGCAGGGGCGTGGACCATTTCCAAGTCTCTGCCTCACACTACTGATCTGTCCAGTGGGAATTCTCATCCATCCTTCTGGAGCCTCTTCGGTAACAATCAGCTCTTCTGAACACAGAGGAGCATGTAACGTCCTGGAAATGAGGCCATCCCCTGGGTCTGGGCGTATGGAAGCCGAGTCCAGGTCCTGCTATCCACTTGCTCTGTGACCTTGGGGAGGTTATTTACCCTCTCTGAGCCCCACTTACCTCCTTTGCATAATGAAGGTAATTAAAGGGACTTGATTCACAGTGTTGTAAGACAGTGAATGAACTGCACTAAAACCTTGGCTTGTGAGCATAGTTCATTCCAGAAACAAACTTGTAATCCAAAGTACATGTATATCAAAGCAAATTTCCCCATAAGAAATAATGGAAACTCAGATGATTTGTTCCACATCTCAAAAATAGTCTTATAAAAATGATTACAATACTGTAATGTGATACAAACTAATGAAGCAAATATACATATAAAGAAAAATTAACCTGGACTCCCCTTCGGAAACCTTCATGGCTGGTGTGAGGGAGACAAGAGAGAGGAGGGTCACTGTGTGGGACAACTTTCGCTATTACTAATGGGATCACTGCTGTCTGTTGGCTCAGTGGAGTCTTTTTCCTTTTTGTGCAACTTTAACAAGGATCCTAGCCAATGACTCTTGCTTTTACTTCCTATTGAGGATTTCGGGGAAATGTGAAGTTGCATTGTTGTTTAATAGATTCACTGCCCACCCGGCTGCAGCCTTATTTGCGTGGTTTCTCTACAAAATTTTGTCCTGTTTCCCACACTTTACACACCTCCCTGATCTTATTTGAAGTGAGGGATATCTTCGCCTTTTCTCTTCCTCCTCTGCAGACAAGATCTCCTCTATAACCTCTTGCTGTTGGGAGACAGTCACCCACAATCCCACAGAGAGAGAGAGAGAGAGAGAGAGAGAGAGAGAGGAGAGAGAGATTCACTTCACATAATACTCATCTTGCAAGACATCATTCATTTATCAAGTTAAAATTTATTAGAATGTTTTCTTATCCTGTGGAACACTTAGAAGAAGTTACTTGCATAAAGAGCACAGCATAGTTCTTGGCATATAGTAGTTAGTGTTGTAGTCAGGGGTTGCAAGGAGAACAATTATGTACAGGACACAGAATTTATAATATTGTTTTATGATCATCACCCAGAGTTAAATACGAGAAAGTGCAGGAAATCTGCCCACAACACTAAAGACCTAGAAAATCCACCCAAGGGCCTGGATCGTATGTAATGGCCCATATGAGTTGAGCTGAAGATCTAGAGTCCATGACGATGCCTCCCTCACGTCCAGCTGGAGGTCTAGAGCCCAGGATAATGACTCATGCAAGTCTGTTTTATGAATCTGCTGGGAAGGCCCTAAGGTCAGCGGTGGAAGTTGGAAAGTCTATGCCAGCAGGGTGAAGGATCTGTGCCCATAGGTTGAGGGTTCTACACTGGAGCCAAGAAACTACACTCATAGTAAGGACCAGGGCTGCCCTGAAAAGCACCACAGCCATCCTCAGTAACAATGAGGTTCTGAGCTCCTCCAATGATGAGAACAGTTGAGTACATGTCAGGAAGCCAGGGTGACAAGCTTCTCCTGGAGACTAAACAGCACACGTCTTCCCCTCCAGATCCAGGAAGCGGTGCTCACTGTAAGGACCAGAGCTCCCCCAAAGTGAGTTGCTGTCACTCTTAGCGACAAGGTCCCAAGTTCTTCTGATGAGGATGGCTGAATTCATAATGGGGAAGCCACCATGACGAGCTCCTCCAGGAGAACCAACAGCTCCAAACAACAACACTTAGGAGGACCCACAATGCCCCACTCGTCCTCTCCACGTCTGTTTTTAAGCTGGCAACTTTCCTCAGGTGGGCCATCTACACTCAGCACCATGCTGATTTAATTCAGCTGGTGTTAAGTTGACCACCAGTTTTTAATCCATAACACTCAATAAATCAGTGTTTACTATTATTATTTTCAACACCATCATCATTATCAGTACCAATATTTTCCACCCTGAGCCAGGAACTGGGACACTGAAGTGACTCATGCAATGACTGCAGTGTTGTCACAGCCTCTCTGGAAAGCACAGATACTTAGGACGCTTCCAGGCAGAGGGGGCAGCAAGTCAAGGGGGACTAGGAGTCTGAGGTCCTGGGGTCATGGCCACCACTTGCTGCTTGGACGTGGGCAGAGGCTTTTGCCTCTGGGTGCCCTTAGCCATTCTGATGGAGCTAGACTCGCTCGTGCTGCCAAGTCTTAGCCTGGGGATCAGTGGGACCCCAGAGGACCACACTCGGTGAGGAAAGGGAGGCCGGGATCCCATCGGGCAGCATGGGAGGGGGGGTCCCTACAAAGCAGAGCGAGCACGTGCAGAACAGCCATTCTCCTCTTCCTTCTGGGCTCCCATTTTGCGGCTGAGCAGACAGCTCAGCCAGGGACAGAGATTTGTGCCCAGGCCCCCGGCTGCCTCCTGGGCTTCTTTCCCTGCTCCAGCCTCTTCCTATTATGGGCACAGGAACCACTTCCCAGGACCGTGATCTTGCCCTGTGAGCCTGCCAGCGAAGGGATGGGACCCCTTCTGCAGATGGGAAAACTGAGGCCCACAGAGCTTGGCTTGAAGGCAGAACCTGGCTGGGGTCTGTGTCCCCCACACTGCCCCATTCAGATTCAGACGTGTGAGCCAGGCCACCCCAGGCCTCTCCAGGACAGACGTCTCTAGTGCAGTGTGGACCCAAGAGGGTTTATGGGAAGAGTGGACGTGGTGTTCCTGGGCCCGGCGCTGAGGCTCGAGTCCAGGGCCTCAGAGAGCGGCACACCTGGCCAGGAAAAGACGCTAATGAACGCAGCAGAACAGGGGCTGTGGCGTCCTGTGAACCTGTCTGAGCATCCTGGGCTGCAGAAGCAGCAGGGGACCCAGCCTTGATTGAGTGGGGGTGTCCTGCCAGTCTGTACCCATTAGCACAGCTTGGGGGTGGTGAGAGTAGAAAAGAGGGGACAGGGCCATCGGGGTGTTGGGGGCAGGGCCAACCAGAGGCTCTTGGCAGCTCAGGAAGGGCTGGAGCACCAGAGTGGCTCTGCAGCCTCGGGCGCCTCTGTGCAAGGGAGCTTCTCACCCCCCCATCTCCCTCCCCTGGCAATGTGAGCTACTCCTGGGCTCCTGGCTGAGCAGGTTCATTTGTTCTCTACAGAGCCCAAAAATATTAGTTGTTTTGTGTGTAGAAGGGGTTTCATGAACTGGGTATTGTCTGCGGAGCAGGAGTTTTCTTGGTCCACTGCCCCCGTCACTGATCGATCCAGACCTTTGGGCCTTTGCACATGCCGTGCTCTCTGCCTTCTTCCTTTTCTTGCTGTGGCATCTGACAAATTCTACACATCGTGGCAATAAAGAGAACAACCCAACAAGAAAGGCGAAATTTTTTATTTCGACTGGGAGTTGGCCACCATCACTTTCAATATGGCAGAGACTCCATGGCAGAGTGGGGGGGAGGGTGGATTTCTAGGGGCCTTGGCTCAGTTGTGCCCAGACTGGAGGCTGCTGGCCTGCGGGAACCATAGGCAGCACTGACAGCCAGCTGTGCCCTGCGACCAGTTGGGGTCACATAGGTTTTCTTGGGGTGGTGGGCTCTGAGTGGGCAGTGGAGATGGAAATCAAGAAAGCATTAGTTGTTAATCACATCCTGGCTACATGGGTCACCTATTAGGAAACAGCTCAGCTCCCAGGATTGTCAGTAGAGGCTCAGCCCGGCTCCCGCAAGGTAGGGCTTGGCTGGAGAGGAGTCACTGGGGCACTAGAAGGTTGTATTCTTTGTCCCCAGTGCCACATTTCTCTCACTTTAGTTCCTAACTGCTATGGGGTGACTTGCTGTCCTTGAACTATCTCCTTCCACCATGCTGTTTCTGCCTGGGAACCAACCAACTGTGAACTAAATCCTTGAAACTATAAGCCAAATAAACTACTGCTGTAAGTAATGGTTGTTGGGTGTTTTGTCCCCATGATGGAAAAGTGACTAATACAGAAGACTGGTACTGAGATTGGAGTCATTGCTTTGACTGTATCTGACTATGTGGTTAAGAACTTTTGGATCTGAACTGTGGGAATGATTTGGAAAGATTTGGAGATGCTAGCTACAGAGGCCATAGAATGGTGTACTTATAGCCTGATGGGCAATTCTGATCAGAGTTCAGTTACCACAGTGTTGATAGAAATACAGACAGTAAAGGCCAGGCTCATGTGGTTTCAATGGGGAATGAGGATTCTATTGGAAGTGGACTAGAGGCCATGCACATTTCAGTCTGGCAAATAATTTGTCTAAGTCTTGTCTATGTCCTAAGACTTTACATGGGGTTGAATTTAAAGCAGTAAACTAATTTATCTGTTGGAGGAAATTTCAAGGCAGCCCAACATTCATGCTGTAACATTGGTACTTCTGGCTGCTTTCTGGCAGATATACATGAGAATCAAGAACAAACAGAGAGTTTTAAGAGGTGAAAAGTTTGCAGCTTGGCCGAAAGAAAGTGCCTGTGAAGGTGGGGCCAAAGAGACTGTGCCTGCTGAAAAGACTAGCATTAAAAAGAAGGCAAGTGCTTTACATCAGGACAACCGGAAAGATGCCTGGACAGCATCTCAGGAAATGGCCAGACTACTCATGGCTGGCTCAAGTATGTAAAAAGCTAAACTCCTTTGCAAGAATTTGCTTTGAGAAAAGAGCTCCAGAGCAGCCTTCACATCCAGGGCTGCGGAAGGAAGTGTGCCCCTGAGTTCACCCACCCAGGCACTCGGAGGCCACTGCAGTCATGGTCCAGGGGGGCCCAGCTACCTTGAGGTCATTCACATGATGCTGCTGGGTTTTCAGGCATGTAGAGCCATGGGGTCATGGAGGCTTCTACCCAGACTTCAGGAGAAGGCCTAGGAGGGCAAGCAAAAATGTGTGGAGGGTTACAATCTCTAAAAGGTTTTCTTGAGAGGGCAATGCTTAAAGCTGCAAGCATGAAGCTGAGGGTACAGAGGAGATCCTGGGAAGCTGGAGATGCCAGGAATGGGGGACATCTACCAAGGAAAGCCACAGTAAGCATAGTTAGTCCAAGAAAGGGGCCATGTAGGTTGCAAATAGCAAGACCCCAAGGGAGGGGTACCCAAGCCCTTTGAAGCTCACATTTCCCCACAGCATACCTTGGGTGCTGGACATGCAGCTACAGGATTTACTGTTTGCCTTGCTGGTTTTCAGTTTTTTGGAATGGGAAGGTTTATCTTGTGCCATTGCATATTGAGAATATTTCGTGGTTTTTTTCCTTCACTTTTTCAGGGTGTCACAGCTAAGAATTTGCCTTGAGTCTCAGAGACTTTGGAAACGTACTTTTCAGCCTTGCCAGAATTGTTAAAAATTTGGTGGATCTTAGAGATGGACTAAATGCCTTTGCATGATGAGATGGGTGTCAGTCTTTTGGGTTCTGGGGTGGAATGTTAATAGTTTAAATATAAAACATCCCCCCAAAGTCTCATGCATTCAGAGGTGGATTTGGGATGGTGATTGGATCATGGCATCACTAAACTGCTCAGTGATAATCCACAGAGAAGCTCATAGCTCAGTGTTCTGTTAGGAGGTGGGGACTGCTTGGAAGTGGGTTGCTTGTGGTGTGACTTGCAAAGATATACCCTTGTCCTTAGCTCCTGCTTTTTCTCTGCTTCTTAGCTGCCATAGAGTGAGTGGCTGTCTTTGCCATGTCTTTCCATCATGCTGTTTCTTACTGATAAGAGATGAAGCCCTCTGAAGCCAGGAGCCATACCCAGCCCCTCCTCTTTTAAGTTACAGGTATTGTGGATTTTGTCCTAGTGGCTAGTACATTCCCCCTTCTCTTCTTCCTACTTAGTGAAAGCAGTTTCCTGTTTATCACCATCCTTCCTACCTAAACCAGGGTCTTCCCAAGAACGGGAGCCAATGGAGGTCAGCTGAGGAGTGGTTGAGTGAGGAAGGAACCTACGGTGTAGTTGGATAGTCACTTGCATGTACGTCTGGCCTCTTCTCCATGGTTCTAACAGTGGGGTAGATGAAGAACTGTGACTGGGGGAGGTTTATGCTGGAGAAGAGTTGGAGGAATGGGAGGAGGAGGCCAGGGACTTCCTCCAAGAGTGAACTTCTGGATATCCAGAGAAGAGGATTTCCCCATTACTAGAGATACGTAACCAGGATCAGAGGTGCTACAGAGCCTGGTTCTTCAATTCACTGAGGTTTATGTGCAACTGTCACAAAGTATTTCTGAGGGTCCCTCTGTCTCTCCACTCTAAAAAATCACAGACAGGAGGAAAAAGCTGTTCTCAGAAAGACACCCTCCCACCTGCAAGAAAGAAGGTCTCATCAAAAGCTCAGCCACCCTGGGTGTTTGCCCAAGTAGACGTTATTCCAGGTGCTGAGACCTAGAGTGCTGTGCTCTTTTGGGAACAACTAGGCATCTGGGTTTGGTTTTTTTTTTTTTTTTTTTTTAGAAAATTAAAAACTTTTATTGAGGTTTAAGTACAGAAAAGGCTTAGGCCATATAATGGCTCATCTTGACTGTCAGCTCGATTGGCTCGAGAAACACCTCGGAGATCAGGAAAGCTCACTCTTGGGTGTGCCTGGGTGGCTCATGTGTGTGTGACCTGGAGGACAACACTTGGTCCCCAGCTCCTTCCTCTCTGGCTGTCTGCCAGCTCTCTCTGCTTCCTGCTGCCATGAGGTGAGCCTCTCTCCTCCGCCGTGTCCGTTTGCTATGCTGTTTCTGCCTCAATGCAGCCCACTGTAGATTGAAATTTATAAACTACATAAACCCTACCTCCTTGAACCCATGTGTGTCAGGGATATAAATATTTAAGCACACAGCTGGAAAACTTGTCCCTAGTTAGCGCATCCATGCGGCCAGCACCCAGATCTGCCAGTTGCCGGGAAGCCCCTGGGACTCCCAGGAGTCACCACTTGCACCCACAGTGAACATACTCGCCAAACGCACCCCCTTCCCCAGGATAAATGCCCTGTCCACTTGTGCCTTCTATCTGCTGTGTTCTGCCCTGGCGTGTGGAGATACTGTGGTTTGTTACCTGCATTTGAAGACTGCAAGTCTGAGCCCAACCTGGGCAACTCAGCAACTTAATGGGCCCAGGTCACAAGATCAAGTGAAAAAGGGCTGGAGATGGAGCTTAGTGAGAAGGCTCTGGATTCGATTTCTCGTACTACACTGGGGAAGAAGCAGACAACGACTTTCACTGCTCTGTGGGTTCCGCTCCCAGCCTACTCCTTTCCCGGATGTAGTTTTAACTTGCACTTCCTGAATGATTAATGTGTAACAGGGCATCTTTTCATACCTGTTAGCCATTTGGATATTTTCTTTTACTGCGTATCTGCTGAAGTCTCTTGTCCATGTTGTTTTTTATGGATTTGTCTTTTAAATATGCATTTGTAGAAAACATTTAGTTAATCAGTCTGGATAGGAGCCCTTTGCCACATCCCTGCCCACGTACCCTCCCTCTGCAGGCTGTGTTGGCTCCTGGTGTCCCCTGATGGATGGCAGTTCCTACTTTTAATCTGGGCTCATTGAGAATTTTTTTTATTTTAGTTTTTGATGTGTTAGCACTTGTTCTGGCCCACTAGAGACATTTTTGCCTCCGTCAAGGCTGCAAAGATGTTCTCTTCCCTGTGGAAACTACTGTTTTTTCCTTTACCTCTGGATAGTTGGGAAGTGGAGTCAGCCGGGGAGGGGACAGAATGGACGAAACAGGACCGTATCCTTGTCTCAGTGTAGCAGAGTAGCACTCGGTCTGCCTGCTCCTGGCTTCCTGGCTTCCGGGTCACCCTCAGGACCAGTCCTCAGACCATGGACTGCCAGGCCTGGGCTACACAGAGGCTCTGTCAGAGTGGAAGCTGCTGATTGCCTTAGGCTTGGAAATCAGTTTCCAGCTCCAGAGAGAAATCTGCTCCTGAGAATGTGCCTTTCCAGACAAAACATGGCTTTACTCACTCATCCATCCAGTGCTTTCTTCTGTTATCTTTTCCTGTTCTTCCTTCTCCTCCTTCCTGCTCTTCTCCTTCCCCCTTCCTTCCTTGTGCAGACACCCTATGTCAAATCCCAATCCTGCCACCCTGACTTTCCTTCTTCATTTCCCGCGCAGTATTTAGAACCATCTGGTGCCACATCTGTTTTCTATACTACTGATTTTTGCCTATGCTGAGCTGAGGTCACTTCAGATGCTGTGGGATGTGCAGATGTCACACATCCAGCATGGTGCATGTCAACAAACATGTCCCCAGTGCTACCCCCTGCCCAGTCCAGACCAATGACACTTGTAGCCCTCGAATCCTGGTGGCCCTTGGCACCTGAAGCAAGCACAGCCCTGATTTCCAGCATCACTGATGTGCCTCTTTTTGAATTGCATATGAGTGGGTCTTAGGGAATGTCTTAGTGACTTTTCTCTTGTTGCTGAGACAAAATACCTAACACCCAGAATTAAGGAAGGAAAGGTTTATTTAACTCACAGTTTGTGGAGGTTTCAGTCCATACTCAGCTGGCTCCAAGGCAGGGTGGCAGAGGAGCAACAGTTTATGGTGGCAGAAGACAGCAAAAGCAACAAGAACCAAAAGGGAGGAGCATGTGAGAGCAAGCCTCTTTCCTTTCCTTCTTTTGTTTGCAGGCCACCTGCCCCAGGGTGGGTGTAGCACTCATATGCATCATCCTAGTATTGGAGCACTGGATATGAATCAATCGCAAACTCTAGAAGTCTGATTCCAGGACTTCAGGAGGCTTTGGTGGGATAACTGGACATAGACCATGACAGAACACCAGCTTTACCTTGTTTGTCTTGTTCTCTGCCCGCCTCTCTAGCTAGAATATAGATGCTGTTGGAGTAGATTTTTGTCTTGTTCATTGATGAATTCTCTACTTCAAGAGCAGTGCCTGGCATATGCTTGGCAGAATTTGCTAAATCAATGACATTGTAAAGTTGTCCTCTCATGCATCCACCTGCTCCTCTTTTTTCCTAGTGGAGGCAGACAAATGAGAAAAACCAGAGGCCTAGATGTGGGGCTGTTGCCCAACCATCTCCCTCCCATCTGATCTTCAACCTATACAGAGTTGCCTTAGTTTTCCCATTTGTGAAAAGGGCTTGTGAATGATTTCTACCTTATAAAATTGTGAAGAATAAAGGAACTAATAGCTAAAAACCAATTTTGTGATCACTTAGTAAATGTTAATAATTATAATCAACTGTTAATGTTCCCTGAGTCACTTGGATCTTTTATTCATTTTCTTGTCCAACAGATGCCTGTTGGAGGGTTTTGGTTTTTTTTTTTGGCTTTTTGAGACGGTCTCATATGCAGTTCAGGCTGGTCTTGGGCTCACTTTGTAGCATAGGTTGGTCTCGAACTTGCAAAGATCCTCTTGCCTCAGCCTCTTGAGTGCTGGGATTACAGGAGTGTGCCAGCAAACCCAGCTCAACTTGTTGGAGTTTTTACCTGATGAAACATACTGTATTATTGGAACTGTGAATGGACTAAGGCCATGCCTCTGTGGTAGATGCATTCTGGAGGGGGGTACTGAGTTAGCTGGAGTAACATCTAAGCTACTACAACAAATAAACCCAATAGTGCAATGGCTTAAACAAATTAACAAATTGGTTAAAGTCCCAAAATCTTGTGCCCAAGAGTAGGACTTTTGGAACACTGAATAACTCATAGCTGTATGTGCTGTTAGGAGACTGGGCCTCGTCTGAGGTGGGTTACTGGGAGCACGATCTGGAAGGGCACATTCTTGTCCCCAGCTTCCTCCATCTTTCTGCTTCCTGGACGCCATAGGTTGAGTGGCTTTCTTCTTCCATGTCCCACTCCCATGCTGTTTCTGCCTTAAAACCAACCAAGTATGGACTGAATCCTCTGAAATGTGAGCCAAAACAAACCTGACCTCCTCCTTTATATTGCAGATATCTGGTATTTTGTCCCAGTGATGGGGAAATGATTAATACAGAAATTGGAGGTGGGAGTGGGGTCGGTGCTATGACTGTACCTATGTGGTTAGGAGCCTTTGGGACTGGTTGAAGGTGGGGAGGGGTTAGAAAAGCTTGGAGATGCTAGCTAGAGAATCCTTAGAACATTGGGAAAAGTGCTCGGATAGGTGACACTGGTCAGAGCTCAGAACACCAGAATGCTGATAGAAACATGGATAGTAAAGTGCAGCTTATAAGGTTTCAGCTGGAAATAAGGACTCTATTGGATAGTGGCTATGTGTGTTTCATTCTGACAAATAATTCACCTACTTTCTGTCCATGTTCTAAGACTGTGTGGGACTGAATTTAAAGGTGACAGACTAACTGATGTGACTGAGGAAGTTTCAAGACAGCCCAACATTCAGGCTGTGGCATAGGTACTGTGGGCTGCTTTCAGCTAGATCTCTAGTGATAATCAGGAGTAAAGTACAGAGCTTAATAATTTAAAAGGTTTGCAGTTTCATCAGCAAAATCACATCTGCAAAGTTTGGGTAAAGAAGACCATGGTTCCTGAAAAGATTGGCCTTAATTAAAAAGAAGCCAAGTAATTTGTTTTGGGACAATAAGAAAGATGATTTGAAGGTACCCCAGAAAATGGCAAGATGCCAACCATCTCCGGCTCAAGGGTGGGAAAAGGTAAACTGTTCCGAAAGACTTTGCTTGGAGAAGAGGGCCCAGAGCTCCCTGCTCATTTAGGGCTACTTAGGAAAGTGTTTTCTCAAGTTCAGTCTTCCAGGAGCTCAGAAGATGCTGCAGCCATGGTTGAAGGGGACTGGCTGTTACTAGAGCTGGTGGAAGATCTTGGTGCCATCAATGTAGTGCTGGTCTTACAGGCATGCAGAATGCTAGAGTTACGGGGTCATGGGAGCTTCCACCTAGATTTCAAAGGCCAGGCAGGAAGTCTTAAGGAGATGCTTACGCATGGGCCATTGCCAGCTTGGGAGAGCTAGACCCAAGCCTCTTTCCATGAGTCAGCATCATTCGTGGACTGTGGAGAGAGAAAACCAGGCCCTACAGGGAGAAGATCCACACCCAGAAACCATATCATTTTCATTGTTTTGTTGGGTTGGGTTTTTATTGTCTTTTGTTTATGTTAACTCTGATGGCATGAGCACTATTAGAGAAAGATAGCAAGATGTGTTATAGAAGCCATTATGTATTTACTACTGGCTTGTTTTGATGTCCTTTATTGCATTCATTGGTTTTTTTTTTGTTGTTGCTTCCATTCTGTTCTGTTCTGTTTGATTTTTAATCTGTCCAAAGGTATCTGCAGCTATTTTGAAGACAACAAAGGCATTGTGGTAACTATTGTTGATTTCATAAGGTTCAGATGTCCTGTATAACTTACTCTGGTTTATTTTGATTGATTTTATTCTGCTTTATTTTCCTTGGTTTTATCCTTTTAAAAATAAAATTTAAAAAAGACATATAAAAGAGGGAGATGCTTGAAGCTCTGAGAGTGAAGCCAAAGGTGCAGTAGAGACCCTAGAAGGTTGGAGGTACCAGAAACATGGCATGTCTGCCAAAGAAAGCCTCTGGCAGGTCCAGCCTAAGAGGGAAACTAGGTGTGCTGTAACCAGCAAGGCCTTAGAGGTAAGGCTGTCCAAGCCCTTTGAAGCTCATATTTCACCACGACCTGCCTTGGGTGCTGCTCATGGAGATGCAGGATTTAATATTTGTCCTGCTGGATTTTAGTCTTGCTTTGGTCTAAGTCCTTTCTATTCCCCTGTTCCTTCCTTTAGGAATGAGAACGTTTAATCTGAACCACTGTAGTTTGTAAGTATCTGCTTTTGTTTCTTATTTTTACAAGGGCTTACAACTAAGAGTTTGCCTTGAGTCTCAGAGGAGACTTTGGGCTTCGACTTTTCAGCCTTGCTGGAATTGTTGATTCCTTGTTGGAATTGTTGAGTTAGTACCTCTTAGAGACTAAGTGCATTTTGTGTAGTGAGATGGATGTGAACCTTTTGGGGTCTGGGCTGAAACGCTAAGTTTAAATCTGAAATGTCCCCAAAAGACTTTTGTTCAGAAGTAGGGCTTTTGCACAGTGATCAGATCATGGGGGTGCTATATCCATCAGTGGATTGATCAGATTATAGCTAAACATAATGTTTGGAGGTCACTTGGAGTATGAACTGGAAAGGCAAATTCTTGCATCTGGTTCCTTCCATTTCTCTCCTACCATGGCTGCCATGGGTGGAGTAGCTTTCCTCTGCATGGTCCTCTGCCCTGCCATTTCTGCCTTGGCACCAATGAGCCATGCACTGAATTCTCTGAAAGATAAACCAAAATGAACCTGTCCTTTAAATTACAAGTGTCTAGCATTTGTCTCAGTGATAGGAAAGTGACCAACACAGAAGTATCTTCTTCTTTTTTTTCTTTTGAAGACATGACCCACAAAGATCTCATACCATACTTACACTCCATTGACCAGAACTCAGCCATGTGGTCGCACTCAGCCAGAAAACGGTCTGGGGAATAGAATCTCTGTTTTATTAGAATCTCTGAAGCTTAAGATCTTGGGGACTAGTGCTTGGAGGCATTGACCCCTTATGAGCCAGGGCCACTGGGAGATAGCTCTAGTTAGATCATCAGATTCAGCAAATAAAATATAGGATGCTTGTCTTTCAGAGAATTCAGTGCATGGCTCATTGATTAATTTAAATTTCAGATAAACAATGAAATTTGGGACCTGTTTATACTGCAAAGTAATTTTTGTCTATTTGAAACGCTGTATTTTATCTATCATTCTTCCTTAAAGCTCTTCCTTGGGTAGAGCCCACTGTACTCTGTCCCCTGCCTCTCAGGCCACCTGAAACATCGTCCCCCCATATTACCCAGCTTTTCCATCATTGGAACAAATCATTCAATACCCACAATTTAAAGGCAGAGAGGCTTAATTTGACGCATGTTTCTGGGGATTCAGTCCATGGTTAGCTGGCTCCAGAGGAAAAATATGCCGGTGGAAGGGTGTGGCAGAGGAAACTGCTCACTTCACTGCATCCAGGAAGCAGAGAGAGAAGAGAGGAGCTGCAAGAAGCAACACATCCCTCCAGGTCACATTCCCAGTGACCAGCCTCTCTAACTAGGCTCTACCTCCTAGTAGCAAAGAAGTCATCAATGAATTAACCCACTGGTAAGTATAGAGTCCCCATTCCACAACCAGCATCAAAAATGCCCTACCTCTGACTGCAAGACTTTTGGGGACATTTTAGATCTAAACTATAACAAGTCTGCAGGGTTTAACTCTGTACTTCCTGGGTGCTGAGCTCTGTAGGAAGATGCAGGAAACATCCTCACCCGGGACTTGGCGGTTTGGTTAGGTAGCTGTGTACTCCATGCATCTGCACTAAACAGGGCTGCCCATCCTAATGGTCTGAACATGGTGGGCAGAGCCTGTGGAGAGGGCAGCTTGGGGGAGCCAAGCCTTGCACTTGGAGTTATCATGTGGCATTGGGTGAAGGCTGATGTCTTGGAACCCCTCCAGTTCTAGTTAAATCCTGTCCTGCGTGGCAGTACCTTTCATCTCAGCTACTCAGCAGGCCGAGGCAGGAGGATCACAAGTTTGAGGCCAGTCTGGACAATGCAGGAAGAACCTGCCTCAAAATACAAAGGGCTGAGGATGTAGCTCCATGATACAAGAAGCCTGGACTCAATGCCCTGTACCGCCATCAGTCCATCCTTCCATCCCAGCTCTATTTCTGTCCACTGTGCGGCCTTCAGCAGGTCCCTTCCCCTCTGCAAGCTGCCATCTTGCTCTCTGTCAGTGGGTTCCCACAGAGCCAGCGTCCTGGTTGGAAGTGAGGACCAGCAGAGGTAAAGTCCCTGTGGGCGCCTGGCCCTCATTTTGTCCCACTCCGTAGATAGACACTCATGGTCCTTTTGAGCAGTTGTCAGTAATGAGCCTTTGAAGGGAACAAAGGGCCGTGATTATCACCCAGGAAGCAGAGGAACTTTCCAAGCACAATGTAGGGAGGAGGACGAGCGGAGGACAGGTGTAAGACAGGGCTGGGCCATCCTGGGGACCGAAGAGGGCCAGCAGGACCGTGGAGGCCAGCAGCACTGTCCCTTCCCTTGTGCCCACACCCAGTCCCTCTCCACCCTCACGCAGACCCACGGCTCTGGGTTCCTGCACCCCGCCGCGTCCCAGCCCACCGCGGCGCGGCCATGGCTACGGCCACGCTGTGGAATTTCCAATTTTCAGCTAATGTGCAGGTCGTGACAGAGGCTCAGAGGCCCTGGTCGGACATAATGGCAGAAGAATTGTAAATGTCGCCCCGAGTGAATGGCAATGAGGGAGGCCGGGGAGGGGACGTTCTCCCTGGGCTGCGGCGCCCAGCCCGGGAATACATTTTCTCTCGGAGTGTGTCGCATTAGATTTCCAGAGGTGCATGGGCTCCAGGTACATGTCATTAGTAACAGTTTGGGTGATAATGAATCCTTTTATTTCTTTTCCTCACAGCTCATGAATACATAACGAGGCCGCTCCGGCGCATCTGGCCTGGGCCCACGCGCCTTGCCACCTAATCTGTCCCCACTCCAATATCCAGGCCGCCCAGCTGGGGCCTGCCTTAAAGGAGCCGCTGCCCTTTCCTGCCCGGGGATGCCCGGCCAGCCAAGGGCAAGACGCCACCACTGTGCAGGATGTGAATGGGGTGGCCGGGTCAGGGGAAGCAGGATCCCTGCTGGATCTAGTAGACACTCAGCAATGTGGGAACAGAGACTACTTGGCCAGGGAGGGCTGCGTGAGGGGTGTACACTGACCCTGGCCAGCCTCACTCACAGGTGGGGCTTGGGATCCATTTTACAGCTGGGGAAATTGAGGCTTAGCGGGGAAGGAGCTTTATCCTAGCCCCAGCTCCCCTCGAGGTGGCTGTCATTTGAACAGTCTCAAGAAAGGACACAGGAGCCAGTGATCCATGGCTGTACCTACCAAGAATGCTGTTTCTGTCTCATTCACCAATCTGTTCAGCTCACTTCACTAAACAAATGTTTTGTGGAAGACTAAGAGGGTTTATTTTGTTTTGTTTGCCTTTGTTCTGGGGATGAAACACAAGATTTTGTACATGTTAGGCAAGGCCTCTACCATTGAGTTGAAGCTCTAGTCCTTTTATTTGATTTAGAGTCAGACCTTTATTGAGTTGCCCAATCTGGCCTCTTCCTTGAGATCCTCCTGCCTCAGCCTCCTGAGGGCTAGGATGACAGATGTTCAGCACCATGATCAGCTGAGGATTTGTTTCATGAAAGCTGCTTTCCCAGATGGCTACAGTCCTCTTTTTTATGTGGTCCACTCATTCTTCTTCACTGTGCTGGTCCACACTTCCTGTTACTACATCAAGTCTCACTCTGCTGTTTACCACTGCCCCACTGGGACATGAGTATTGTGAGCAGAGACCTTGTTTTCAGCTGGGTCTCCAGCACTGAGGACAGTGACACAGGGGACCTGGCTGGGGACATCCTATTGGAAGTGCATTGCAAGAATGAAGCAATATTTAAAAAGTTGACCCCAAGTGACAGCTCACCACGACGACCCTGTTGTGTTGCTTATCTCTTAACTTCACTGCTCTCATGTCCACCATCCCCCTTGTCACACCCCCGCCATCATATTGTCCCTGTACTCCCCGTCCTGGCCCCAGGGAGCCCGGAGCTGGGACCTGGATGCTGGCACCCAGGACATCTGTAGCCCCGTAGAGCCCCAGCACGCACCTGTGGGCACACACCAGCCCTGGGTGCGTTGACACCACCGTACGCCAACAGGGACAGGTCCCACCAGCACCACCTCTGTGTCGCATGGTCACCAAGGGCAGTGCTCAGGCTCCGGGGTCGTGATTACGTATTGAATGCCTCCTGTGTGTCAGTCCTGGGGCCGAGTGCCTCACCCTTGCTACTGCATGCAAGGTTCACGAGAAACCTAAGATGGCCTCATTATTTCTATTTTACAGACCAGGAAACAGGGGCTCGGGGTGGCTAAGTTATTTGCGTAGGGTGCCTTGGGGGAGCCCAAGACCTCCATCCAGCCCCAGCTGTGACTCCCTAAACACCTTTCTGCCTCTCGGCGTCTTTGTTTATTGAGTGGGGACACTAATGCTCCTTCCTGCGTGGACTCTGCACACAGAATGAGGCTTCGTGTTCGCAGGTGTTCAGTAAACGCTACCTCATAGCTGTACTAGGAATTCTTTGATTTCCTTCCCTGCACAGTGTGTCCGTGCTGTAGCCCGCTCATTCCAGACCCTGCTCGTGAGTCCTTGCTTGTCTGCTTCGCTCCGTTCTGTCTCTTCCTTTCATCCCACTTTGTCTGAACTGCTCTGGTGGTTCTTTCGCTCACACCTCCAGTCATGGCCATGCCATCTTTAGGGACATTCAGTGGTTCCCTGCTGCCTCTGAAGCAAAAATCTAAGCCGTGTACACTGGCATTCAAAATGCTTTAGTACCGTCAGCCTTTCTGTCTACTAGGAGCCCTGATACCACCCTGTGTGACCCTCCCAGCCCCGCAGCTACCACCCAACCCTGGAGTCCTGCTCTGCCTGGCCCGGAGCACCTCCTCCGCCTCCGGCCTCACCCTCTCCTGACGAGTGTCAGCCCCGGGAGCTGTTTCTTCACCTCCTCGCTCTGCACCCCTTTTTCTGTGGAAGGAGTGGATGCTCACAGGCCCTCTGTGGGGTCTACATTAAAGCCAGTGACCTCAGAGCTCAGGAAGTGTTGGAAAGCAGTGTCCACTGTGGGCTTCTTCTCAGGTCCTCCCCAGCCCCAGCACAAAGAGGGGCATGCTGGGTAGCAGCAGCCTGGGCCGTGGTGAGGCCGTCGCAGTGAGGAGCCTTTCCCTACCCTGTGCAACCCCGCCCGGCCTCCCTCCTCCTCTGGGCCGCAGCCTTCACCTGGGCGGCCGTGACCGGCCTGGAATGTCAAGCTGAATTTGATTTGTCCTGTTCTGTGGGGCTGGCCCCTAAACCAAACCATATTCCCACTGAACCTCTAGCGCCCATTGTCCCCAGGGAGGTGGAGACAGAGCCTGGCTGGCCACTGCCTGGGGCCACCTTTGCCAGCCCCTGCCCAGTGTGGTCTCCTGAACTAATTCCATAATCCCACTCCTGCCTGGCCCAGCGGCTCAGGAAGGGTCCCCTGGTCTGCTCTGCTCCCACCTTCCTGCCCCGCCTACACCGGGCGCTGCTGAGGCTCTGAAACCTATTTAGGTCCCTTGCTCTGCTGGCTTAGTGTCCCCACCCCCATACCCCCAGCTAGGCCTCCTAATGGGATCCAGATGTTCCTGACCCTGTCCCCAGGGTCCCCGGGAATAATCCATGAAGGGGGGGTGTGAAGGGGGCAGGCACAGCTGCATTGACTCCTGGGATAAAGGACAGAAATGGAGCAGGGGGCCCAGTGTCCAGGGTCAGTGGTGGGATAAACAGACACACCCCTGCCCAGGGGCCCGCTGACCAATCAGCTCCCCTCCTCCAGAAAGCATTCCATCTCCCAGGTAAGGGGGACAATCGGGGTGCTGGCTCTGTGATCTGGGGTGAGCTGTGGACATCTCTGGGCCTGGTCTTCCCCCCACGCTGGGGCAGCTGAGACCTCACAGTGTTGCTCGGACACCTTGGACACATAGTAGGATTGGGCACATAGTAGGATTCACCCGGCAGACTGGGCCACCTCATGGCTTGGAGCTTGGCGGTCTCTTCACGTGTGAAGCCTGCCTCTCAGGGCGCAGGGAAGATGGGCAGGGGGGAGCCACTCGACAACTCTGGATGCTTCCCTCCTGCCCTACGGTCCAGCTTAGCACCCCCTGGGGGGCTGGAGTCTTCGGAGGACCTGGGCTGGCTAAGGGCCTTCTCAAGTTCAGAATTTAGGGCAGGGAGCCAGGCTCAAGTCTAGTCAAGGCCCCTTTCCTCTCCTGGGCCTCAGTTTCCCCTTCCCCAACCCAGAACACAGCAAATGCTCAATAAACACCTGTCGAATGACATTCAGAAGACATTCTACCTTTTCTCTCCCTTCTTCCTGTGCCCACTGGCTTTCCTTCTCCCACTCCTGCCCACCACCAGCTGTGACACCCTTGACCTGGTGGCCCTGCCCACAGACACCCCCAATGTGTACCTGTCACCAAACTACGGCCACACTCAGCAAACCAGACTCAGAGGCCCAGGGGCTGGCCAGGGAGGACCTGCAGACAGCTGGGATCTAGAGTGGTGGAGAGGACTTTTCGCTGACCGTATTGTCCAGGGCAGGGGAACACTTTGACTTACTTTTATACACAACTAACCTTTTGCCTCATCCTTTCAGTAATAATTCCAACAAGACAAGGGAGCAGAGACCTCCACCCGCCACTGGAATGTGTAGTTGCGCACACTGCATCTCTCCGGTGTCACGTGGTGGTCATTCTTCCCGGTACTTGATAGACACGTACTTACCCAGAAATACAGCTTGGGGACAGTCAGTGCCCACGGTCTAATTGGATAGTTTCTGCCATTTTGAGTGCCATTCATTAGGTCTGGAAGATCTTTATTTGCCAGTCTCTGACACTGATCCTTTTAAAGAAATCTACTCCTAATTTTACAAAAGCTGATGGAACACTCATTAACAGCCATAGCCTGGATATGGAGATAAACAGGCTCTGTTTTCAAGAAACAACTGCCATGAAAGGAAGCTGAATAGGATGAGGGCTGGAGCTGACCGGGAGGGATGGGGCAGGGCCCAGTGGGAAGCAGAGAGCTCCAGAGGAAGAGGAAAAGCCTTCTACACTGAAGTCCCGAGTGGGGAGGAAGAAGGGCAGGTCTGGGGACTCTGGGTGATGCCTGGAGTGTGTGGAGGGACAGAGCAGGTGAGGCCACAGTGCAGGTAGAAAGAGCCCAAAGAACCTCCCTCCTAACATGTGCTTAGTATATGCTACTTGACAGGTACTCTCCGTTTTACCCATATGAATGTTTTTATTCCACCATTAGTATCTGTATTTTATTTTTTAAAATATTTTCTCAGTTGTTAGAAACAGGACCTCACTAGGTAGTTCATACTACCCTTGAACTTACTATGTATCTCAGACTGCCCTCAGACTTGTGATCCTCCTGCTTCAGCCTCCCAAGTGTTGGGACTACAGGTATGCACCGCCATGCCCCACAGTATCTGTTTTTAAAAGATGAGACACTGAGAAACTAACCAGTTAAGAAACCAATCTGAGGACACAGCTAATGAACGGAGGAGCCAGGGCACAAACCTGGTCTTTGAGTGCTTCAAGTCACTCCATCTCACTGGATCCCACAGGGACAGTCCTGTCATGGCTGCCAGGCCTCTGTCCACTTATAAAGGGGCAGCATTGTGTCACAAAAGCTGAAGGAGACCCATGGGTGCATGGGCACCTGCTGGCAGGTGAGGCAGAAGCTGCCGATTCTGGCCTCTTGATACTGGAGACTTGGGGGAGGCCCCTGGGACCTGGGAGACATTAAGGGACAGTCTCAGGAGGCAGTGGACAAAAAGGACCCAGAGAACCCCACAGGGCCCTGAGATGTGGAAATCTCAGCCATCAGGCTCATCCCTGCCCTCAGGAGCCTGCGGGTTCCCCTAACTTGGGCTCCCCTAAATGACTGTCTGATGGGGCAAGTAAACCAGTCAGGCCAAGGTGGAGGAGAAACCTCTCGGGAGAGACAGGCTGCAGCCTGGTCTCCACGAGCACCTGGTGACACCCTATGTGGTTGTACTTTCACAGACAGTGCCATCTTTGTTTTTCCTAAATGTTAAAAATCTGTGCATTGTGTGTGTTTTACACAGTACCTTCACGTGATTCAAAATCCACAAGGACAAAGGTATCTCCCCGTCCCCTGGCCCCGGGCAGCCCATGTGCCCGGCCTCTTAGGAAGCATCCCCCACACCGGATTTACTCTTTTTCCACTTCCTGTGCCTGCGGCAGTGTGCGCACGCGTGCACACACACAAGCTTTGCGTGTATCATTTCTCTCTCACCTTGCTGGCTAACTTGAAGCTCTTTCCGTGATTAGTCATGCAAGACCTCTGCACTGCTGTCCCTGCAAGAAGCGGGGACCTGTGTGCACAGTGATGTTTACAGACTCCGCAGAGAGAGCTGCATCCTGCGGTGCTGAAGGGCACAGACACCAGGGTTTGAATCACGGCTCTGCCACTGGCCCCCAGGGAGCCCTTCACCCGGAGGACCTCAGTGAGTGCCGCTCCCAGGGGAACAAGCCAGCGCCTTCTCCACAGCTGTCACCAGGATTCAGTGAGGTCATGTACATTCAGGTCTTGGCTCTACGTCAGACACACAGTAGGTGCTCAGTGCGTGGTGGCTGCCACGAGTAGCACTAGTCCTAAACATAAGTACTGTTGCCTGGTCCCGTGCTGGGGTGTGAGGCTCACTGGCTGTGTGACACACGGGGCCTGTTGGAACTGAGATCTAAATAAAAATGGCCATGCCACATGCTTGTGAATGGTGTCTTAGGCACGTCTGGGCAGAAGGAGCCCTAGAAGAGCATCTCCTACTGTGTCACGTGGGTTGGTTACTTTTTTCTTATTGTTGACACCCAAAATTAAGGAAGGAAAGTTTATTTAGTTCACAGTGTGTGGAGGTTTCAGTTCATAGTCAGCTGGCTCCAAGGCAGAGTGGCTCATGGCAGAGGGACAATAGTTCATAGTGGTGGAAGACAGCAAAGGTGACAACAGCAAAAGGGGAAGAGAACGGGGAGAAGACTCTTTCTGTCCCTAGGGTGGCTGTGGCACTCATTCCTGTGATCCCAGCACTGGACCATGAATCAATCACAAATTCATGAATCCACATGACTACATGAGGCTTTGGGGTGCACAAATCATAACATCATGTGAAGATGGGAAAGGTGTGGGGGTCACCAACTATCCCAGGTGTCCAGACGGGGCCAGATCTCTCCCGTGCAGCTTTTTTTCTATGGCTTTTTGTCACCAGGCACAGTTAGGCTTCAGGACTTTGGGGTTTTGTTAAATCCCTTTCATTTGTCTTTCTCCAATGGGCCAACTTCTGCTTTTCCTTGTGGAATTGTCATTAACAGGAGGTGACAGCCAAGAACAGGATATTTTTTTCTTCAAGTCTTCCTTCTCCTATGTATTCCTTGTCTACCTTTTTCTATTTAATGAATTTCTAGTTGTCAAAGCTATGGAGCATCCACTGGGAGAATAGCAAGAAAACCCACAATTCCATTCTCCATGGTGACTTCTATGAACACGTTTATTCCACCCTTCTAGCCTGTGTTTTATGCACTTGAATGTCTTTGAGATTGTATCATAGCATCTTGCCAAGCCACCCAGGTCACCCTGCCAAGACTGGGTGCTGCTCCTGGTGGAGGACAGAGGACTCAGCCACAAACCACCTATCTGGGTTCCAGCCAGTCCCCTCCAGCACCATCATCCCTATCCCCCTGCAGCTGTGAGACCTGGGGACATCTTGGGCACTGAGCACCAGTTGTCTGTTCACACTCTGCTTTCCATGACTGAGAGTCAGACACTGGAAACAGGTGAACTGAGAACTAGAGGGCATCAGTTTGGACAGGACAGACTGGGTATCGGAATGCGGCAGTGCCTGAGGGTTAGCGTCATCATCAGTAAAAGTGACAATGTTATAATACTGAGTCAGAGGAACTCCATGTTAGAATGTGTGGATGTTATGAGCAGGGATGGAGCATGATCCTAGGAGACTGGTTTTGGAAGGGCTGGGTAAGAGGATCTGGAGCTTAACCAAGTGCACAGACAACAAAGACACAGGAAAAATACATGGTGTAACTTTTCTGGCTGTTATTTTGGATTAGATCTGGAATGTTCCCCCAAAAGGTTCATGTGTTGAGGTGTGGGGCTTTTGGAAGGTAACTGGATCATGGGGGTGCCACACACATCAAAGATGATCGTGCTGTGAGAGAGTGGAGTCTGGTGGGGGTGTTACTGGGGTGCGTGTGTGTTCATCTTCCTCCCCAAAGCCTCCCTTTGCTCTCTGCTTCCTGGCCACCATCATGTGAGCAGCTTTTTTCCACCAGACCCTTCCACCATGCTGTTTCAGCCAACCTGAAAAAGTGAGCCAAGAGAAACCTCTCTTCCTTTAAGCTGTGGGTGTCAGGTATTGTGTCCAATAACCAGAAAGTGATAGACAGTGGCAGTGGTTTTAGACTGTGTGTGTGTGGGGGGAGGGCCCGGGGTGGGGGTGGGGATTTAGAACTAAATTAACACCATTTAAAAGTGTATAGCATGTGCTTGGGGACAGAATGCAACACTTCCATGCAGTTTTTTCCTTTGTTTTTTACATGCATTTAAAATATTAAAATTTTTTGACCACTTTGGCTG
>PVJX010019069.1:0-35469 GCA_004027295.1 Dolichotis patagonum
CAGAGAGAGATAGACTCTCACAACCCAGAAAGAAACTAAAGCGCAAAAACCTGCTCGAATAAGAGGTCCTGGGGCTACTATTAGTGAAGATAAGATCAGCGAGCATGGCACCCGCCTCGAGACGCCTGAATTCCGCCCGACCTGAACAAGCGATCCGCGCCGAAGCAACTGGCTTGAGCCGCCGGAGCGCGGAGCTGAACAGCCCGGCGTGCAGCTCGCCAGGACCGGCACTGCACACAACCCACCCAGAGGCACAGTGAATTCCAACCGCAGCCACGCTGAAGTCGGAGGTCGGGCAGTCCAGCAGTTCTCGGGGACACAGTGAGTGATGGGAATAAGACCCTCCCACAGGAAAGGGGAAACCGACTGGACGACATGTTGGATTTGGGCAGGACAGCCCTAACTCCATAAGGAAGTGGCTTCAGCTGGTTACTCCCCTCACCGAGCGGATTGGTAGAATCTGCTTGGACTAGGCCACGCCCCTGGCGGGGACCCAGTTACTTCCCTGAGATCAGTGCACACTGATGCAGTGAAGGCCTGCAAAGGTTGACTGGCCCAGAAGGGAGGAGCTAGTACACACTGCCCGTGGGTGCACTCTAATCTCTGATAACCTATTGAAGAGGGCTAAAGCTCCTAGCCTGCGCCCTCTAGAGGAGCCTTAAACAACAAGAAAAGGGTCTGGGAATTACACTGTACACTTGTATGGAGCGTCCCTGGTTTTCTGTCTCGGGAGTCATGCAGAAGGAGCTGGAAGGAGACAGAGGTAGGGTGACAGAGGGAGAGAGAGAGACCAGCTGTAAAGGTGCCTGCTGTTCTGGGCCCCAGGGCGTGTCACTCAAGCCCCTTTGCTTTAGGTACTTCTTCGGTCACTGAGATACAATATCTGACATCCACAACTCAAAGGGAGAACAGATGATTATGACTCACAGTGTGTAGAGCTTTTGGTACGGATCTGCCGACTCCAAGGCAGGGCAGCAGGGCAGAGGGGCACGGCAGAGGAGAAAGAGCTCATGGAGGTGGCAGGAAGCAGAGAGGGATCAAGGGAGCAGGCAGGAAGATACACTGTGCCAGCCGCAAGCCCAGAGACCCACACCCTCAACCAGGCTTCACTTCCTAAATTTAGCTATAAGCTCATCAGTGGATTAATCTACCGATGAGTATCCCACTCCCTGATCCAATCACCTCCCCAGAGGTCCACCTATGAGCCTATGAGGCTTGGGGGGGGCATCTAGATATAAACCATAACCTCCCTGAAAGGGCCTCTCTCCACGGTTTCTACTGCCCAGTCTCAGCTTCCCATATGCTCTGTCTCACCTGAACACCTGGAACCATGCAAGATCCTGAAAGTCAGTACAGTGCTATGAAGAACCTGGAGACTTCTCCAAACTGAGGAGAACACATGTCTACCATCAGGAGGGTGCTGGGGCATTTACAGGGAATGAGGAGAGTCCTTCCTTGCACTAGTGAGTTTATCAACTGAGAGCAGAATCTGCTGAAGGAGACCAGAGGACCAAGTTGCTTGGGTAGCAGCCAGGCTTCAGGATGCGGTTTCAGACTGGTTTCTCCAGCGATGACAGATGTCAGTCCACTTTGTATCTCCTGGGATCTTTTTTTTTCTCTGCTTTGCCCCAGTTTTGGCACGCATTATACTACTCTGTCTTGGCTGTTTTTCTGAGGATTTGTCTGAGCTCAGCAAAAGCAGCTTGTGATACCTGCTTTGTGGGTGGGAAGGGAACAAGGTAGCAATTTGATCAATAGCAGCTGCTTTATCGCCTTTCAGATTTCATGAGTGAGAATGCTTAACCAGTGAGCTGCAGAGACTGAGGCAAAAGGTCCAGTCATTTAAACATCTGGACAATTTTCTAGATGGACTAAGAGCGTAAATATGTCTAACATAAGGGTCTGTCCTTCTAGGTGCTCGGGCATTGGACACAGGCAGTAGGAGATAGCTTCCAGTGCCTACAGCAAGTCCTGCCTGCCTGACGAGGTGGTCCAGGTATCATCTTTACCATCATGGGGAGGGTGGGTGCAGAGTGGGTCTGTAAGTAGCCAGGGCCCGTTATGGGCCAAAGAGGGGAAGTAGAATGCAGGAGGAGCAAAGGGTGTCTTCAAAGAACTTGAAGCCATCTGGGCTTAAAAATATTTTTTTTGTTTGTTTGTTTTCTGGTACCAGGGATCGAACTCACAACCTTATGCTTGCCAGGCAGGCGCTTAAGCCACTGAGCTAAATCCCCGGCCCTGGGCTTAAAAATATTGTAGGGTAGTTTTTTAAATGCATATCCACTTGAGAGAGCCTTGGTTGTCTGGTTCAATATGATTAATTGATTTCTAAATATCACATCTTCTGAGAGACATTGAATTTAGAAACACCCTTCGATGACAATGTGATAAAAATCAACACACAGATTTCCAGGTCTATGTATCTTAATATATTAAAATCTATCACATGCAGCTGACACTCCAGCCGTCAGCCAAGTGGAGATTCCTGACAGAGGAAAGCCCACGTGCAAAGCCATCAGCTCTTTGGAGATGCTCCACCCGTCATTCTTCAGAGACTGTTGAAATAATACTGGCATGGGGCTTTTCACTCTGATTTATTCATACATTTAAAGTGAGACAAATATCTTTGTCTTCCTGCAGCAGAGTTTAGGATAGTTATGAAACACCACTGGGACACAGCTCGAGGGTAGAGCACTTGGCGTAGTGTGCACAAGGCTCCGGGTTTAATCCCCAGCACTGTAAAAATTAAAGGACCAAATTTAAAAAAGCATCATAGAGATTGGGAATGTACATCAGCGGTAGAACACCTGCCTAGACCCTACATTCACTCCTCTGCACTTCCAGAAAAAGAAAAGAAGAAAAAAACCTGTTCTTAGGATTATTTCATTCAATGGTCCATTGCTGCTCCTAATTTACTCACTGACAAAAAAGGAATTGAATAAAAGAATGAATGGATTCAGCTGTCATTCATACTATCAGATCTTAATTTGTAAGGTCAAGGACAAAAAGCCATCACCAACAATGCAGGATGCCGCAAAGACTCAGGAGAGTCCTGGGGATAACCTGTGAATCCAGGGTGTCCAGAAACTAAACCAAAGCCTCAGCAGCCTAGCAGAGATGCTGAAGTCTGTCTCTAAAACCAAAGACAGGCACCCCTGTGCCAGCCTCTCTCTGGACTGACTCCAGCTTTCCTGTTTTCATAGAGTGACTTAAGTAGTTTGTGGATAGACAGCGAAGGAAATGTGTTGCCAGATTGAGTCTGAGTTAGTTTTGAATTTCCTAAGTAGGTCTTAATTGCAGTTAGAAAGGCGGAAATCTTGAGTACACCACTCACATCATCACAGCTCACACACTCATGTCCCAGCACAAAGACCGAGAAATAGCAGACAGCCCACACCCAGGAGCCTCCTGTGTGTCCCCTCCTAAATGGTACCTTCTTCCTTTAAGACCATGCACTGGTTTAGCCAGGAGGATGGACGCACTCTGCAAGCATTCTTAGGTACCTGACTTCCTTCATTCAACACAGCAATTATCTGTAAACTGCAAATGACTCAAGTGCCCAATAACAGAAATAAAGGATAATTAATGTGATTTACTCATATCATACAGCACAACGTAGCAAGCGAAATGAATGACCAGTTAGTCCATGCAACAGATGGATTTCACAAACAGAAGGCTGAGTCAAAGAAGCCAGTTTCAAAGGAATATACAGTTCACAACGAAGCCAGCCAAGCTGAAGTGGGAGCTGTGATTCCCGCGGGGATATGACAGGGTCAGGTCCCAGAGCTTTCTCAGTATTTTGGGTGGCAACCCAAAATGGTAGGTGTTTAACAGGGCTTAGGATCGGGGTTATGGGAAATATTAAAAATAAGCCTAGGGTTTTACATTTTCCTGGTGATTAATAAGGTTTAGCACACACACACACACACACACACACACACACATATAATATATATATAATATATATTATATATATTATATATATAATATATATTATATATAATATATATAATATATATAATATATATATAAAATATATATAATATATATAATATATATAATATATAATATATATAATATATATAATATATATAATATATATAATATATATAATATATATAATATATATAATATATATAATATATATAATATATATAATATATAATATATATTATATAGAATATATATTATATAGAATATATATTATATATAATATATATTATATATAATATATATTATATATAATATATATATTATATATATAATCTGAGTAACCTCTTTAAAGCAGTTTGCCCAGTTTCCTGTGGGGCTGTCTACCTTTTGCTTCCTGATTTGTTATTTATGTGTTTCAGGGTTGTAGGCTCTGGGTACAAGGGCCCCTCTTGGGTCTGTGTTTATCCCTCTCGTTATATGCACTGTAAGTATCATCTCCCACTTGCGTTTTGCCTTTTCTTCTTTTTAATAGAGTCTTTAAAATATTGAGATGTAATTCACACACCTAAAGTGTACCTTTCAGAGATTTTTAGTATATTCACAAAGTTGTGTGTTCTTCACCATTAATTCCACACCATTTTCCTCACCCCAGAGAGAAACCCTGTTCTCTTTAGCTGGCAGCCCTCCTTTCCTCTTCCTTCTATCTCTGGCAACCTCAGACTTAACTCCTGTCACTATGGATTTGCCTGTTCTGCACATGGCATGTAACAAAATCACACATCCAGTCACCTTTAGGGTCTGGCTCCATCACTTAGCAAAATGTTTTCAGGTTCATCCATATTGTAATATGTGTCTGACTCCATTCCTTTCTATAACTGAATACTATTCCGCTGTGTAAACATACCACGATTGGTTTATCAGTTCAGCACTTGCTGTAAATTGGTGCTGCTTTTTTGGCTACTTTGAATAATGCTGCTATGAATATTCATGCGTAAGTTTTTATGTGAACATACCTTTTTCAATTCTCTTCTATTTATACCTGGTAGTACAATTGATGGCTCATATGACAACTTTTTGTTTTGTTTTGTTTCTGTTTGTTTTGGGACTGGGGATCGAACTCGTGACCTTGCACTTGCCAGGCAGGCACTCGAGCCATTGAGCTAAATCCCTGGACCTCATATAGCATTTGTATGTTTAACTTTCAAGGCAGTGGCCAGCCCACTCTTCAAAGCAGCCTCACTATTGTGCCTTCCCACAAACAAGGTACAAATGTTCCAATTTCTCCTCATTCTTGCTGATATTTGCTATTGGCTTTTTATTATGATCATTCTAGAGCATGTAAATTGGTATTTAATTGTAGTTTTTATTTGCATTTTCCTAACAAATTATGCTTTTAGCATATTTTCATGTGCTAATTGGCCGCTTGTATGTCCTTTTGCAGAAATATCCATTCAAATCCTTTACTGATTTTTAAAAGGTTGTTTGTTTTCATTGTAAAGTACTAAGTTTCTTATATATTCTATAAGTTCCTTACCACATATATGATTTGAAAATACTTTTACCCACTTTATGGGTTTTGCTTTCTTGTCAGCATTTTTTCTAATTATAAAATTTTTTTTTAGTTTTGACAACATCCAGTTTACCTACATTATCTTTAGTCATTCATGCTTTGTTGATGTCCTAACTAAAGAATCTTTGCCTAACCCAAAGCCATGCAGATTTGCATCTGTGTTTTTTCTAAGAGTTTTATGGTTTTAGCTTTGTCACTCGATCCACTTTAAGTTAGTCTGGGGGGTACGGTATAAAGCAAGGATCTAATTTCATTCCTTGATGTGGATTTCTAGTTGTCCCACCACTACTTACCAAAAGACTCTTTTTTCCCAATACTGAAGTGTCTTGCTACTCTTGTAAAAAAAAAAAAAAAAATCAATTGACCATAAATTTTAGGGTTTATTTCTGGGCTCTGAATTCTGTTTCACTGATACAGATGGCTTTCCTTATGCCGTTACCATGAAGTATTAATCATTGTAGCTTTGCAACAATTTAAACTTTTTTTTAAAAAATTTTTTATCGGTATGACCATGAGCTTACAGGGCAGGTGCTTATGCCACTGAGCTAAATCCCCAGCCCTCATTGTAGCTTTGTAATAACTCTACAATTCAGGAAGTGTAAGACATCCAAAATTTTTTTTTCAAATTTGTGTTCATTGTTCTAGATCCCTAATATTCCACATCGATTTTAATATCAGCTTTAAAATTTCTGCAAAACAGGTGGCTAGGATTTGAATCTGTTGATAATTTGGGTAAACAATGCAGTTGTAACAACATTAAATGTTCCAGTCCATGGACATAGGATGCCTTTCTGTTTCTTTAGATCTTCTTTAGTTTTTTTCAATATCGTTCTGTAGTTTTTGTTATACAAATCTTATACCTCTCATTAAATTTATTCCTAATGTGTTATTCCTTCTGATACTATTACAAATGGAATTGTTTTCTTAATTTCATTTTCAGATTCATCATTGTCAGAATATAGAAGTACAACTGATTTTCATATATTGATTTTGTATCCTATAATGTTCCTGAATTATCTTTTCTTTTCTTTCTTTCTTTCTTCTTTCTTTCTTTCTTTCTTTCTTTCTTTCTTTCTTTCTTTCTTCTTTCTTTCTTTCTTTCTTTCTTTCTTTCTTTCTTTCTTTCTTTCTTTCTTTCTGTGTGTTTGAGACAGCATCTCACTATGCAGTTCAGGCTGGCTGTGGGGTCACTTTGTAGCCCAGGCTGGTCTCAAACTTGCAGTGATCCTCTTGCCTCAGCCCCCTGAGTGCTGGGATTACAGGACTGTGCCACCATGCCTGGCTTGAATTATCTTTTATAATAGATTTCTTATTATTCCTTTTAATTTTCCATAAGTAAGATCATAGCTATACAAATAGAGATAATCTTACTTTTTTCTCTCTGCTCTGGATGTCTATAGTTTCAACTTTTTGCCTGTCTTGGCTAGAGCTCTTGGTCCAGTATTGAAAAGAAACAGAGTGGATGCTTTTGTCTTGTTTCTGATCCTTGGAGAAGAATGCACACACACACACACACACACACACACACACACACACACACACCAGAGTTTTAGTCTTTTGACATCTTGTCAGTCTTCTCCATTGAATATGTTAGTTACAGACTTCTCAGATGTTCTTTACCAGATTAAGAACATTAGTTTTTATTCCTAGTTTGTTGTTTTTTATGATTTTAAGAAATGCATTAGATTTTCCTGCATCTATCAAGATAATCTTTTATTCTATTAATAGAGTGTATTAGATTTGATTAATTTTCTCATATTGGATCCACTGTGTGTTGATGCAGAGAAATCCTTAATCTTAATACAGGTCAATTTATCCATGTTTTACTTTAGGCTTTTTCTTTTACATCCTATATAAAAAAAATCCTTGCCTATCCCCAAGATCATGGGGGCACTCTCCCATATTTCCTTTTTAAGTATTTTGTTGTTTTACTTTTCACACTTAGACTTACACTCAACTGGAATTAACTTTTGTGTAAAGTGTTTATAGAGATCACATAAACTTTGACCATTGACCTGGATTGAATATAAGGGACAGAAAGAGGGCTGCTGATGTCACTTGCTGCTTGCTGGTTTTTCTGCCCTCTGCCTGCCATGAACTGTTTCTCCTCTGCAGTGCCCCTCTGCCATGCCATCCTGCCTTAGAGCCCGTGGACTGAAACCTCTACAAACTGTGAGCTAAATAAACCTTTTCTCCTTTAACTTTGGGTGTCAGGTTCGAGAAAAGTAACTAATACAGGAAAAAATGCATGTAACTTCAAAATTGTGCGTGTGTTTCTGGAGGAGAAGTACTTGTGAAACACAGGAAATTCAGAATCTATAAGGGAAAAAGACAGTTTGACTATAAAATGCTAAAACACAAAAACAGGCTATGAAAAATAATTGCTTTTGCAACTGATGACAAAAAAAAGAAGAAAAAAATGGCTCAAGCTCCTAGAAACATGAGTAAAGGGTAAGATTGGGCAACACACAAAAGAGAAAGTGGACATGGTCCGCTAATGCTCAGCAATGTTGGAGACCAGAGCACATCAACCCAAAACAGTCTTCTCTGGCATATTTAAACTTATTCTGAGAAACTGCAGAGGCAGGAGTGTCTCTGAGAAGCTGTCTTTCATGTGGAAGGATATTACATATCTAAAGGAAATCAACATTAACAAAGCTATTTGTAGCAGAAAGAGAGGTGTTCAGAAGAAACTATTACTTCAGAGACTTTTAATCTGTGTAACAAGACCACCTGTATTCATCCTCTCTACTCCAAATTCTATTCCTTTCCGTAGTTTAGTATGCAATAAAATCTCTCTAGTCCTTCAAATCTCATATTTTATGGGAGTCTCGCTCATGTGTATGCAATATTTAAAGTGGCTTTTCTCTTATTAATCTGTCTACTGTCAGTTTATTTCATAGACACAATGTTGAATCTTCAGAAAATAGAAAGTTTTACTCTGCCACAGAGAAGCTCTCCAGGGCACCTACAAAGGGAACTATAACTTACATCAACACGATAGCATTTCTCACTGATTGTATTTGCGAGATTTAAAAGGCTTGATAACATTCAGTGTTTATGAAATGTTTATATGTATGTTTGTTATGAAATGTTATGTATGTTTATACAATGCTGCTGCAAGGGTGAATTGCTATTTTTTAGTTGAGTGAAGTTGGATGTCAGCATTGGTTAAACTTTTGAACTGTTGAGCCCAGAAAATCTTACAGGTCATGTATTAGCACACTGATTTTCAGCTACTGGAAATGGTTAAGAACTAGTGAATTGACTATATGAGATGTCTTGGACATATTGCTTTGGAAAGGCAAGTTTAAAAGTACTACTAAAAATACACATGCAAATAGTATTTATTTATCACTCAGGCAGGTCCGTTCTAAGTGACTCGCAGGGTTCTACTCGTGAAAACATCGGGACAATCTAGTAAGTTTAGTGTTCCCATCCGTTCTGCTTCATAGACAGAAGCCACGGCACCAAAAGGTCACACAGCAGGTGTGTGGCAGAGCCGGAATTTGACCCCAAGCAATTTCACTTCAAGCTGTGTTTCTAACCCTCCAGTATTCCACATACTGAGTCCAAGTTTTAAAAATCCAATTGTAAGGAAGATGAAGGAAAAGAAAAAAGAAACTTCTGTACATAAACTGTTTCTTACTATAGATGCTGTTACCATATCCAGGTCGGGGTTGCTCACTGCTTGAAAGCCAATATTCAGGAGATGACACTCAGGGTGAAAGAAATTGAGTTTATTCAAGGACTGGCATTTGGAGAAGAAGGAGAGGTTAGCATCCTTGGAGAACCATCTTGGAGAACCCAGTACACAAAGGAGCTTCTATGGGAAGGGAAAGGGGAAGCAGGGACAATGGGCAGGAAGGCTACGTGGGGTCGTCGTCATTCAAAATGTGCATCTTTTTCCCTCCTTCACCTCTCACCAGAACATTGCAGTAGACCACGAGCTCCCAGGGCTAAACTCAGCAGACTTTTTTTCATGTTTGTGTGTGTGGTTTTTTGAGACAAGGTCTCTCTATGCAGTTCAGGATGGCCTTGGGCTCACTTTGTAGCCCAGGCTGGTCTCAAACTTGCAGCGATCCTCCTGCCTCAGCCTCCCGAGTGCTGGGATTACAGGCATACACCACCACATCCGGCTCTGTTTCTTTTCTTTTGTTTGTTGTTGTTTACATTAGTTGGGATTGAACCCAAAACCTCACACTTAGCTCTGTCTCCTGCCTTTTATGTGTTTTTACTTTGAGGCATGGTCTCACTAAGTGGCCAAGGCTGGGCTCAAATTTAAGACCCTCCTGCTTCTGCCTTCCAGAGTGCTGGGATTACAGGCATGTGGCATAATACCAGTTTAGTCTCTGTAGTTATTTAGCCAGTTGTATTCTTTTTCCTCAAGTTAAGTCTCACAGCAATTTACATGCTTTTTTCTGTGTTCTTTAAAATTTTTTGTAAAAGATTATGTAGCAGCTAACAATTTAATCATTTAGGTGTGGCTTCTCTTTAGAATTTAGATTTTTAAATCTAAATTCTAAAGGATTAATCTTGGGAGGAGTAACTTGCAAAGGTGGGGCCACTGTTACAGTGTGGTACATAGCAGCTACCTGAAGTTTCCTGCTTTCAATCACTGCTTTGCTTGCAAAGATCATAGCCCTCCCAAACACAGCTGCCCATTGCAACCAATGAGGAGTTTTTAAAACGCTGGTCTCAGGGAGACACAGACTTACTTAGTATGGGGTGTAATCAGGGCACCAGAATTTTATAAGCTCCCTGAAAAATTCTAATGTGAAGCAAAGTCTGAAGACTATTGGCATAATAACAGGGTTTGAAGCCCAATTTTGGAAGTTTGGCTCACAACATGCGAAACTATTTTTGCAATTCTCCTCTTAGCCACTAGATGGAGTGTTGCTCACACGCCAGCATTTTACCAATTAGGCTTTTGCAGAACCTTTTTTTTTTTAAGAAGACAGGCAGAAAGTAAGGAGGCAGGCAGAAAGCAAGAAAAAGGTTCCACAAGGTGTATATGTGGTCAGACACTCTGCCGGGCTTGACTTCGCCTTGGAACATATAGTTAGCGAACATCTTTTCTTAAGTTTTTTTGGGAAAAATTTCTCATCATCTAAACCTGGCTTTCTGTCAAATCAGAGAGCAGCATTGCTACTTGGTTTATTCTTGCTCTGTGTCTCTTCTTGAGTTTTAATTACAAAGTCACCCTTTGTGGAAAGGCCAGACCCTTTGTTGTCTGACTGAAGGGTAAAATGGCTCTTTGGAAATCTCTCAATTAAAAGTATATAAAGGACTGTGTAGTGAATAGCCAGGAGGATGCATATATCTCTATCTCTATCATCTCCATCTCCATCTCTATCTCTGTCTCTAATCTCTATCATCTGTCTCTATCTCTGTCTGCATCTATCTAAATGACGCTGGGAATGGAATCCAGCATCCTAGGTAAGGGATGCTAGGCAAGTTCTCTCTGTTACTGAGCTGAACTCCAAACCCCAGGAGGATATTTAAACTCTATTTATAGATTCATATGAATAGTGGGAGTAAATGGAAAGTCAAAGGAAAACTGTGAAATGAAGAAGATTCTTATCATTCTAACACACGCAAGTGTGATTTTTCCAGAAAGCAAGTACTTTTGGGCTTAATTTTTCTCCCTTTGATCTCAAAATAAATACCAGCCACCACTCTTCCTGGTCATGCACTGCTGGTTCATTAAAGAGCCATATGCTGGCTTCCTGTAAGAGCTTTACCTATGATTATGTACGAAGTCAAGAAAAACTATTTAACAAAAATTTTTGCAACAAAATTAACTTTAAAACTGTGATGACTATATAAGTGTTTCTTTTACTTGGGTCTTTTCCATTGAAATTTATAGATAATTACTTTTAGCAAATGTACAGTATATAGGTTTCTGAGAACAAAGAACTCTGAGATGGTGGCCCTGTTCCAGAGCAGAAAATTAATATGAAGGGCCTGATATTTCCTTTGCAGCTATTTATCCATAAAGTTGTCTGTAAGGCCCTGTGTACCAGTCTACAAAAAGAACTTACACAATCTGCCGTAGTCAGGGCTCTCCAGAGAAACAGAACCTGTAGGATATATATATATTTGATTTGATATATATATTTGATTTGATATATATTTGATTTGTTATAAAATTGGAGTCCTTATGGAGACTGAGAAGTACTAAGATTTGCAGCTGACAATTGGCACCCCACAGAGCCAACAGTAGAGTTCTAGAGTCCAAAGTGCTAAGAACCAGGAGAACCCAAGCTGTAAGTTCCGCTGCAAGTCCAGTTCCAGAGGCAAGAGATGGTTCATGTCTGAGGAATTTTCCCCTAGTCTTTTCCTTCCAGTCAGCCCTTCCACAGATTGGGTAAAAAAAATCCAATAGCTTTCTCTAAGTGTGTTCCATGAAATTCTAGTTCCATGGCTCGCTAATAAAAGCAACTGGGTATTTAAAAAGTTCTAGTTTAAAGAAGTTGAGAATGTCTTACATAAAATCGCCACACCAATGTCTTTTCTGCAGTCCTCAGAGCTGTGTTGATGCGCTTACATCCACCATGATGCGATGCTTTGCAAGCATTAGTTGCATTTAACGTCTCACCTGGCATTTAGCACCTCTCCAAATACTGGGGAATGCTGCTTTGTAAGGTATTTTGAGGGAGTGTGTTTTATCTGATTTTGTACTAAGGCCTCTAGCTCATATCTACAAAACAAAGAGGTTCAATAAATGTTTTTAGGTCTATTAAATGAAATGACTAACAACACATGAAATGGCAGTAAAGATATGGTGAAGCCATAAACATAAATTCTGCTCACGACTCACCTGAGTCTTTGGCAAGGACTTACCAGGCCACTCCCAGTGGGCCAGAAAATGTAAGACAGACTGAAGACTGTCGAGGAGAATCTCCGGCTCTCAGCATCACAGCAGATGCCACTGAAAGGGTAGGGTAAATTTACCCTTCCCTAGTGTCACAGATGCCACCTGTGTCCTACCTATGTCCTGCTCTTCCTTCTGAGGTCTCCTTTGGCTTCAGCAAGCAACCTGGTCTTCCAATCGGTGGCCTGTGAGAGCAGGGCTCTTTCAGTGACAGGCTGGAGTGGGGGTGTAAGATCCTGGCTCCCTCATTCCTAGGGTGGGATAATTCTAGAAAGTTCTCTGGGATGCAGGGGAAGGGACATAGTAGTAGCCTGATAGTGCCCTGGCTTTCTTGCCACCCCTGCCTTCTGTCCCAGTGTCCTGCCAGTACCAAGGTCGCATGAACTGCTTGCTTCGGGATCAGAGGTTATGGACAAAGGTCATCCTTGCTATCATTTGGCTTTCGGGAGAGCATGTCATGCACCTGGCACCGGCCCAGACGCTGAAGATTCCAGACGAATGGAACAGGTTTGGGCTTGCTGTTGCCAGTCTTTCAGGGAAGGCTACTGAGAAAATTAACAGGAGCCATTAGATAGGGAGGCAGGTCCTTGTTCCCCAGTCAATATCTCCTGCAGGGCATTCTCCACAAGTTTCCTGAAGGACCAGTGCCACGCAGAGTTGGAATACCATTCAAACTCTGTCTCGTGAGCCCTGAACTGTTCTGCTTGTACCTTGAGGTTCATGAATGTCTCTCTTGAAGATGGGCTCCACCTTGGTTCATATAACTGGCTCCCCAGCCCCTCTCTCTACAGGAGAATTGTGCAGCCCCCACACGTCGAAGTAGGAGATGGTCATGTGACGTCTTTGAACCAATGAAGTTTGAGCAGAAGTGATAAAGTCCACCACCTAGGGGAAGCCATTAATTCAGAGCTGATGGACAATGTTTGTGTCTACTTTCTCTCTGCCGTGAAATGGGTAGTGTTTGGGGTGGGTCAGCTCGCTCCATCCAGGACCTCCGTGGCACCTCAGCTGACCCTCAGTAATCATGTGGCGAAACCCTTGTTATTTTAAGTCACTGAGATTTACGGGTTGTGCTATGTAGCACGATCTATCAGCCATGGTGAACCTTTAAAAAAAGGAGTGCCCTAACTGCTACCCCAAATGCACTTACTTACCGCAAAGCACCAACATTACAATTGAACCTGAATACTGAGGTTCTGGTTAAGAAAAAAATACACACATTAAAATTTTTTTTGTTTGAAAAGGAAAACAACATGCGAGCCATAATTTTGCCACCACCAAAGCCCATATTAAACAATAAACTCATGAAAACTGCTCAGAAAAACCACAGGCGCAAGACAGCAGAGACGTTAACATACATCTCTGGAGCCCGATGGCTGGTATTTAAACCCTGGCTATCCCCTCTCAGTGGAGAGATGTCATACAAATTGTGTGCTTTTTATGCCTCTGTTTCTTCTTCAGTAAAATAGCAATAATTGTATTCATTGCAAATTCTTGTGAGAATTACATAAGTTAATTTATATGAAAACCTTGGAAAATTGCCAGGCACAGAGTAAGTGCTCAATAAATATTAGCTCTATTATTAATATTTCTTCAAAACAAACAGCAGTTGGATGCTGCAGGTGGCTGAGATCCCTTCTTGGGAAAAGTATTATCTAGAGGAAGTCTCTCTGGCATCTGCTTCCAGGAGAGACAATCTATTCTACCATGAGGTGCAAGCTCTAATCTCTTAAAGGAGCAAGGAACATTAATGTCCTTAGGTCTTAGTTACTTTTGTTGCTGACTAAATACTTGATACTCACAGTTAAAGTGTGTGTGTGTGGGGGGGGGTATTTAGCTCACAGTTTGTAGAGGTTTCAGTCCATTGTCAGCTGGTTCCAAGACAAAGTGGCTCATGCTAGGGGAGACAGAAGACAGACAAAGCAACGCGAGGGAGAGAGAGAGAGGAAGCAAGCCACTTTCTATCCCTTATATTGTACTCAGTGCCAATCCAATCAATGGGCTGATCCTGAAGTCACCCAGCCTTAATCCCAGCACCCTTCATCGCGCCTTTGAACCATGAATCAGTCATAAACTCTGGATTCAGTCACCTCAGGAAGAAACCCCATCTTAAAGCACATGAGCTTTGGCGGGAGGCATCGAGACACAAACCATAACAGTTTAACTTCTTGTTTTCTCCATGTTGGGTAGAGGTCAGGGCATAAAGAAAACAGGTTCATCTATAGGAAGAACAATGGTGCAAATGAAAAGGATGACAGAGAACACTCGATTTTTAGTCTGCAGAGAATGTGGGAGCAATACGGGCCCTGCAGGAGAAGAGATGCTCTGGGAGCCCAGGTCTCGACTTAAAAGGTGGCAGATGGCCACCAGCAAAAATGCAGGTGTGCTAGATTTCCAGGTGTGTGTGTGTGTGTACCGCTAAAGCTTACTTTATGTTTTCATAACCCTCCCACACCCTTCTCAGGGCCATTATGAGGGAGCACACATTTAGTGTGTACAAAGAGAATTTCGTTTTGTTTTCTTTCTTTTTGTTTTTGCAGTGCAGAGGCTTGTACCCAGAGGCTTTGTACTGACTGAGCTACATCCACAGTACTTTTTCCTTTTTTATGAGATGGGGCTCTCCAAGTCAGACTGGGCTCAGACTTTCAGTCTTCCTGCCTCAGCCTCCCAGAGTGCTGGGATTATAGGGAGATGCCGTCATGCTGGCTTTGATTGTTTTTAATTGATGCATAGTAATTGTACACATTTATCAAGTACAATGTGATGTTTTGCTATCTGTATACATGGTATATTAGTCAATCATGGTGATCAACACACCTATGACCTCATCCGTACATTTATTTACCTACTTATTTATGTCTGCAGTGAGAGCATTCATTAAATCCTGTCTTCCAGCCATTTTTCAATACACAATACGTCCTTGCTGACTATATGCACCAGCATATCAGGACTGATCTCACGTCCTCCCCTCCCGTCTGAGGCGACGCAGGGGAAGTTCTCGGTGTCTTGGAGGGACACTGCCTTCCACTTCTGCATGTGGAATCAGTCCTCCTCCCCACTCCCAGCCATGGGCAGTCAACAGCAGGCGTGCAGTCCTGTGTGCTGGTCCTCCCATGCCACGTGTGTCACATCTCTTTGGGTTCCTCCCAGCCTCCTCCACTCAATGGGGAAAAGGCCAGGGCCAGGGGCTTAGGGTGTATTCTATTCTCCCTCTTCCTTATTCGAGGTTCTGGGGATCACATCTAGGGTTGTCACATGAAGCCACATTCCCAAAGCTTTTTATTTTGAGACAGGGTTTTCCTAAGTTGCCCAGGCAAGACTTGAATTTGAGATCCTCTTGCCTCAGCCTCCCAGATGCTGGGATTACAGGTGTGAGCCACCATACCCAGCTCTCCCCCTTTTCTCTGTTAACCCAACTCTGGGGAAGCTGTGAATTCACGTTAGCTGGTGTAGAGCAGCAGGCTCCTTCAGAACCATCTCAGAAGCTTCTAAGTCAGCGCTGGCAGATCGCTTACGCGTTTTGATGACTCAGCCTATTGTCTGTGACGTGGGTGGAATATTAGCGTCTGCAGAGTCCTGCACCACGCAGTTCATCAGCTCTTCGTCGCTCCAGGTGTCACCAAGGCAGGAGGGGCAAATCACATCAGGCAGCACCAGGGCGGAAGCAACCGTGTGCAGCCCAAGAGGAGGCTCTGGTTACCTAGAATCTTCCATTATTCTCCAGGTGTCCTTGGCCCTGAACTTGCAAGAGTGCTCCAGGGGGTGGGGGACACGCAGCAGAGTTAGGGGTGGAATCTGCTCACAGGCGCTTCTCAGCCCTTGGTGACCAGCAGCACACAGCTGCGAGGGCACCAGCTCTGGGCGAGCTCCCACATTCTATGGGGGGGGGCACCTGTCACCACCCGCTGCTCCCCAAAGCCATCCAAGCACCTGTTTGTGAAAACAGCAATACTGAGGACGTTGCTGCGCAGGGCACACTGGCCAGCTCCCTCTGGCCATCAGATGTCCCTTGTCGCAGGCCGATGCCTCTGACCTCTGAGTTGCTCGATATCCCTTCCACCCTTGGGCACGGAAGAGGCCGGTGTGTCCCTGTCATATCTGGGCACGTGCTCACTCAGTCTTCATGACAGTCTTGCTGTGAAGGGCCTTGCACTGTGTTTACTTTTTAAAAAGTGAAGCTGAGAGCAGTGGCACACACCTGTAATCTCAGCCACTCCGAGGCTGAGGCAGGAGGACTTCACCTTTGAGGCCAGCCAGGGCAACACTGCCAGACTCTGTCTCAAAATAAAAACTACAAAAAGGGGGGGGGGTTCAGTGTAAAGCTCTAGGCTCAACCTCCAGTACTGAGGGAAAAAGGGGTAAAAATCCATGTAACATAAGATTAACATTAAGCCCTTTAAAGTGCGTGACTCCCTGGCTACGTACGCTCATCTTCACAGGTGAGTAGGTAGAGCTTCTGATTGTGGCATTTGAGACCGTTCCGTCACTTGGCTGAGAAGCCAGGGACAGGGGCCAGGACTGGCACACTTAGCTTTGTGTCCCCAGAGCTAGGAGCAAGGAGGTGCTTAGGAAATCCTGAGGGACTGAGTGGACGTTGGTGTAAAGGGCAGAAGGCATGTCCAGGAAGCCATGCCATCCCATCTCCTAGCGACACCTCCTTGGGGTTAGGCCCCTGTGATTCCTTGGGGCTCACATCCTCATCCAGTCCCTGGCTCATGGCAAAGCAGGCCAGCAGGAGACCTGCACTCACAGAGGCTGCCTCTGCATTGGGACAGATGTGCTCCCTTGGGCCTCCGTGCACTGCCACTCACCCTGCGGCAGCTGCACACTCCAGCCACCATGCTGCAAGGGCAAGTGGGCCACAGCTGTGCCCCCACCCCCGGCTGTGTGTCCTTGGCTCAGTCGCTTCCCAGTTGCAATTTCCTCACCTGTAAAACAAGACAGGCAGTAAAGCTCATCGTGTGGACCGGAAGAGACTAAGTTGGCACAGAGTTCTGAGCAGTGACCCTGTTCTGAGAGGGCAACGTCAGAAAGGGTCTTTCAGGATGCGTACATAGGGTTCTTCTGTGCCCGCCTCTGCTTCTGAGGCTTGGGAAACTTGTATATATATCTATATTTTTAAGAAAGCAAACTCATGCAGGTAGCTGAGAGAGGCATTAAGACCTATCTGGAAGGGAAAGAAGGGAGGGGCCCCCTGGGGTGCAGGGCAGGGCCAGAAGGGTCAGAGAGAGGGATTAGAGAGCAGAGTAGAAAAGTTAGTGCTTTTGATGTTACTTGGAGGAACACCAAGTTCCCAGCCACGGGAAGTCAGGCTGGGGAGGGGGCTGCAGCTGAATCCCCGTGCCATAAAGAAAGCCCCGCTAAGGGGAACCCAGAGAAGTGGACGGCAGGAACTTTCCCACTCATTCCTCAGCCTTCTTGGACCCCAGCTTCTAACCCCCTTCACTTCCCTCATTCTCAGCTCCCCACTGGCCCGCTCCTGTGACCATTTACTGGTATAACTTTCTTCCAGGTCCCAAGTATGGATGGCCTGGAATGTCTAACCCATTTCCAGCTGCTGTTCCATTCCTCCTTCCTGGACAGCGTCCCCTCCGAACGGTCCTGGGATGGTCCTCAGTGCCGCTCAGGAAAAAATTCCCATTCTTTTTCCTGGGCAAGTGATAGGACTGGATTTAGCAAAGTGGCTTGTCATGAGGCATGGAATTAGTTATGTGACTTGTTTTGGCCAATAAAATGTGAGTGTGACTTCCTGGGCGAAGCTTTAATCAGGAGCTGGAAGCTATTTGCTGATGCCTGTTTCTCCCATTACTGGCAACGTTTTAACAGTTCCTCTTTTGACTTGGGTCCTGGAGTGGGGGAGATACAGGGAAGAGACCCAAGACTGCCCCCGAATCAATCTGTGTTGTTTTAACACATTGAGATTTGGGGGTTGTTTAGTATCACAGCAGACCAACAGATGCAGACAGCCTAGCACCATCAGAGATGAGAGGCTAATAGAAGCTCTCTGTCAGCCATGTTAACAGCTGAAGACTGACCTTCCCCTTAGGAATACGGAGACCCCGAAGCAGAGGTGGAGGGTCAGGGGGAGCTCAGTCTTCCTACCAGCCAACGTCAACAGTAAGGAGAATCAGTGGACACCTGACAGGCTCAAAATAGGTCAAGGGTTCACTTCCAGATGCATGTCACCCCCTGCCATGTAAGAACAATTTATAAGATCCCAGATCGTGACTCAAGTGGGAGTTGACATTTCTTGCACTTTTTGTCAATGAACCAGCCTGCTGCCCTTTCCGCCTTGGTCTCCTCCATCTCATGTGGTCACATATGTGTAGTGTTTACATATATTTACCTGCTCCTTTTTGATGAGCCTCCACCCTACCCTCAAACAAGAGTAAAAGTGGGAAGTGGGACTCTTCCCACACGGAGGCCTTGACAACTATCCCTTGTTCTCAAGGAGACCGGGTGTGGTATTTGACAGCTTCTCAGGAAATCCTGAGAGCAAGGAAGGAGCCAACGAGTTAAGGAGGTGCTCACTGGATCGGCATATACTATCACAGTTTGCTGGGACAGATGTGCAACCTTTCCCCATGGACTAGATCTGGACCTATTGGGCAGTAGGATGTCAACAGAAGGTCTACGGAAAGTGGACGACCAAACTAGGGCTTGACTGCTAGGGAAAATACATTACATTTCTCAAGGACATGCAGTCAATTATTTCCAGTGAGGGCCACTGCAGGACCTATGAAAGCCCTTGCCAGGCCCAGAGAACAAAACTGCCGCTGTGACAGCACTGGGAAGGCAAGAAACTCCCTGGGCCCCTCTGTCTTCTCATTCCAGTAATAGAGGCAGAGGGGTGATTGCTTGAGTGGGTTCTGAATGTTGTAAATTTCACTGAGGGCAGAAGAGTTCAAATTTGCCATCTCCAAGCTGTGGAAGAGGAATAAAAGGAAGACCACGACCACGTCCCTGCCTTTGTTCCTGGGCAGCAGACTGTCACCTGCAGGAGACTCCACAGCGGTGGGGTCCCAACTGCCACTGAGAATTCAGGTGGAGACTCTGGCATCACCCGAAACTGTACTGTCCCGTTCTAGAATGAAGGGTGTCTCTGCTCCCACCCAGAACATCCTAGGTCCCTAAGCATGACCAGAAAAGCCATAGGGCTGACCAGAGATTTCACCCAAAACCAGGAAAGGACAATTGTAGGGGGGTCACGTCAAAGGAAAAAAAACGGGAGGCAAAAGTCACATATCATGACTGTCACTCCAAGAGCCAGCTGCCCACATTTTGATGACAAATGAATCTAAGTGATACCTGAGAGATTATTTAAAAAACAAAACTGAATGTCCTAATTTTACCTTAAATAAACCATCACCTAAGATGCATAATGACATTTACTGAGTCTGTGACAAGTGGATGTCATGTGCCATTACACCAATGACCTCTTGCAGCCCCTATTACACAGTCTCAGGCATCGCTAAGGAAGGGCTTAGTATCCACCCACTTGCCTATCACTGACACCAACAGTGTAAAGGAAGAGAGGTTTGGTTTGGTTTATGGTTTCAGTGCATGCTTAGCTGACTCCAAGGCAAGAAGGACACAGCAGAAAGGTGAGGCACAGCAAAGCTACGTATTCTATGGCAGCCAGAGCACAGGGTGAGAGCAATATATGCTCCAGCAAGAGATGCACTCTGGGTGACCCACCTCCTCCTGAGCTCCACCTCCTGACAGTTGTGACATCACTAGATTAATCCACACACAAGTGCATTCCCCTCAGATATAGTCACCAATCTAGGGGTCCTTTAATCCAGTCGAATTGACACTGAAGACTAATTATCATAGACTGGGTCCAAGATACCAGTTTAGGTCAGTCTGGCCACACTGTAGTCTCCTGGTTTTCTGCCATGGTATCATTTTCCAAATGTGGGCATATCTCACAGTCCATCCAAACACAACCACAAACAGGCGAACATGGGTCAAGGGTTATGGGTCCAGATGCCTTCATGGTCAACTGCAAGGTTTGGCATCAGACTCCATGCTTCGATCCCAGGGTGACTGTCATGCTTAATGCTTGTCATGGTTTGTGTCTAGATGTCCCTGCAAAGCCTCATGTGGTCATAGGTGGGGCTTTTTCAGAGATGGCTAGAATTAATTCAAAGTGCAATGCTAGGGATCAAGGGCACTAGGGTTAGGATGTGTATGTTACCCGCTCCAAGTATCCTGGATAAACTATAAGGGATAGAAAGCAGGTGGTCGTCCCTACCTGCTTTGTTACATTCTGCTCCTCATAAACTATCTCTCCTCTGCAGTGCCTGTTTGCCAACCCACCTTGCCTTGGAGCCAGCCGATTATGGGCTGAAACCTGTACAAACTGTAAGCTAAATAAACCTTTCCTCCTTTAACTTTGGTTGTCAGATATTTTGTCTCAGCAAAAAGAGAAAAGTAGCTAAGACAGTGCTTTATCATTAGAAAAGCTACCTGTGTAAAGGGCTGTTGTCTGTGTAATTAGTCCACTGATGACGGTACAGTATAGCCAAATGTGATGCTGTGAGGTGGAGCTCGGTTGGAGGAGGTCTGTCACTGGGGGCATGGCCGAAAAGGGTCCACCTCCTTCACTCCTCCCTTGATCTCTTTCTTTCTGCTTCCCACTGCCATGCCATAAACAGACTCTCCTCTTCCACGCCACCCTGCCTTGGAGCCAATCAACTATAGACTAAAACCTCTACAAACTGTGAGCCAAAATAAATCTTTTCTTCTTACAGCTGCAGGTGTCAGGCACTGTGTTTCAGGAAAGAAATAGTCATAAGACAAAGACTAAGCTTAGCACAGTGCCTGGCACATGTAGGAAGCTCTCTGTGCACCCCAGTAACCATGGTTGTAGTTACTCCTGCCTTTGGATTTGAGACCTGGTGACAGAGGAAAATCATTCCTGGATGAGGCTTTGCTGCTTTGTGATAATTTTGTTGATACTTCAGGCTGGCTTTTTGTTTTTGGAGGGCTGTTCACACAAGCATGGCAGGAAGATTCCGAGATCTGAAGGGCAGTGTTCTAAATACCCCCTCCACTTCCGACCCCATCTCCAAACTTCTCACTCCCAGGTAGCCCCATCCTCTTGGATTTAATTGTTTACCTTCCTTGAGTACCACCTCTGCAAGCTCCTAGTAACAAGTAGCAGGATAGCACATTAACCTATGGGCTGATTAGTGCTCTTGCCACAGGGCACTGGATTGCTTTGAAAGGTGGACATATCATTCTTTTATTTGGAGGGGGACAGCCTGGCATGCCACCCCCTTTCCTTGTTCTGCATTTTCCCCGATGTGGGCTTCTCAGCTATTGGGACACATACACAGGCAACCAGAGCTGACGCACCAGCCACCTGGCACCAATGTTTCAAGTTTCAGGAGCATCTCTTGGAAATGGCATAGGATCCAGTTGCTCTTTCTTGGCATGACTTTGGTCAGCTCTTCCTCGTTGACTTCCTTTGTTTCCTGCCCAATTCCCAAGCCTTCTTCTCTTGCCTTCACAGCAACTTCAAGAGCTGTCCTCTCCTGCTGTGTTAGCCAAGAGCCAAATTCTCCTGTGCAACCTGCCTTCTATACGTGATTCATCATTCGCTAGACAGAGGAATCTCATTGTGGTTTCTTATGAGGGTGGGGAGCTCGGGGACAGAGAAGTCTGGGCTCATTCCAACACTCGCGGGGCACCTATTGTATGCCAGGTGCTGTCTTAGTGTTAGGCTTGGAGCTGAATAGGACAGGTACATCTCTGGCCTCAAGGAATTCACCAGCCAGCTAACAGAAACAAGAATCAAACAACTAATTGGGCAGCTAATGCTCCTATAGATGCTGCCATCATCACCTAGTTGTACCAATCTATACGTAAATATTTGAATCCTGCAATGGATACAAAAGCTTCTGAAACCAGTGAATAACCTGTGCCTCCCTTCTGAACTCTACATGAATCTGGAACCATGCACACGTGCCCGTGCCCACCCCGCACACACTCCAATTCATCAGGAGGGCACGGGGTGCGGGCACTTCCAACTCCGGGGACCGAGGAAGGAAGCGGGACTTGCAAACAGCTGGGACAGTGGTTGTCCGCACAGAGCTTCACAATACAGAAAACACCGCTGTACAGTTAGCTACTTGAAGTCCTACCGCCCCAAGGGGACCCCCAGGTGGCACTGCCTCGGGCCCCCTCCCGGGTGCAGGTCTTCATGCTGCTGCGTACCCAGCTGTTTCACTCAATCATGCCACGAATGTTTCCCCTGCCAATTATTCCCAGTCCACATCTCCATTCGGCGGCCGGGGGTTCCATTATGCGGAAGTCCTCTAATCAAACCCTCATCGATAAATATTTAGTGCTGCGGAGAAGGGCACAGGCTCTGGAGCCCCACAACCCAAGTGTAAATTCCCACCCTCCTCCCCTCCCAGCTGAGCGATGGTGGGGGAGATCTCTCCTCTCTAAATACAGGCTCCGTCTCCAGAATACCTGCGGACAGCGACGTGAAGTCAGCACACAGTAAGTGCTCAGTTAAAGCTTCTTCCTGTTGGAGGCAGAACTGTGACCAAGTTCCAGATACAGGAGCACCTTTCACAGCACCCACAGTACTCAGGTAAACACCTACACGTGGAACGAAATCGTCCACCAGGACACTTTTTTTTTTTTGGTCCAGTACTGAGTAATCCAGGGTTTTCGCAGTGCGCGGCATCCCATTTTTATGCATTCGTTTATTTTATTTTGAGACAGGGCCTTGCTAAATGACTAAGTTGCCCAGGCTGAGACTGAATTTCCAATCGTCCTGCTTCAGCCTCCCAGAGCGCTGGGATTACAGGCGTGTGTCGTTCTGCCCAGTTTACGAGTTTAACAATCCCGATAGCTACCACCCAGTCGCCCTCCAGAAAAGTGCCAGCCGTCGTGGGATAGGAGTCACCGGGGCTGGCAGGAGGCACCGTGTGGGGACAGCCCCGCCTCCGACCGCGAGCCACCTGGACCCTCACGAGTCCTCTGCGAGCCAGCCAGGGAGGTTTCCGGGCCTGCCCTGACTTCTGGGTGGCATTTTGGAACAAAAAGCAGGAGGAACAAGAAAAGCAAGCCAGACGCTCCCACTTCTGATTTCTGGAAGGAAAGCCAGCGACGGGGCCATGTTCAAAAATATAGGTCAGATCTCGGTTTCTGTGGTTACCAAACACTGTCGGCCACAGGGACGCCCTCCCCGGGGATGCCAGGTTCCGGGGCCTGCAGCGAGCCTGCACCCCAGGGCTGCGCCCCTGCCCCTGCCCCTGCCCCTGTCCAGATCCGGGTCCCAGCGGGCTTGGAGGGTCCGCACGCAGCGCCCAGCCCTCGAGGGGCGTGGCGCTCCTCCCTTCCCGGGGCGCAGCCGGCCCGGGGTGGCCCCGATCCCGAGCCCCGCGCGCCCGCGGTGCAGGCAGCGCCCCCTGGGAGGGAGGAGGCCCGGCGCCGCGGAACAATGTGGTGGGTTGTTTTGCAGCCCGCCAGCCTCGTTCCCGGATCCTCCTTTCCACGCCCCTTGGCCTAACCGCCGCAGGCCCGGCACGCAGAGGGAAGAGCCCCCTTATTTGGTCTTGGAAAGAAAGGGGAAAGGTTATCCTCAGATGCCTGCGGCGTTGGGTCATCCGCCCGCCGCGGCTGCCGCGCCCGCGGAGTTGCCCTCCGCCGCCGCTAGGTGGCGCCGCGGGCCCGGCCGGAGCGAGCCCGGCGCTGTAAACAACCGCAGGTCCCCGCGCGGGGGGCGCGGTGGGGGAGGGGTGCTCTCCGCCTCGGTGCCGGGGGAGGGCGGGGACCCGGAGGGCCGAGCTGGGCGAGGGCGGAGAGGAAAACAAACCCTCGCCCGGGCGGGCGGGCTCCCCGCGGGCGTCTCGGCGCGGCCGGGCGGCGCTGCCCTGGGTTCCCGGGACCCGGCCGAGAGCGCGCGGCGAGGCGGAATCGGCACCGCCGTCAGCCTGGGCTTCGGGAGCTCGGTGCCTCGGGTTTCTCAGCCGGGTCGGAGGCGGGACCGGGACCAGCTCGCGGCTCTTTCCCCCACTCCCCTCCTTCCCCGCATCACGCCCCTCTGCGCTTCTCTGCGCCCTCGCCTCTGCAGCGCCCCGGGGTGGTCGGTGCGGCTGCCTCGGTGCCCCTTGCACAGGGACTCGGGGTTTCCAAGCCCCGACCTCCGCGGGCCGCTCCTGGTGCAGCGGGTCCGCACAGCGCTCCTGCGAGGGACGAATGCATCAGGAGCTCAGGAAGGCTGCAGCCACGCAGACTGTAGGTGGCAGACCGGGATTCGAACCCGGCTTCTTGCCCAGCGCCAAGGCTGGTTCCACCATTCAGAGCTCCCTGCCTCTGCTATGGCTCTAACCCATAAAGCTCCGGCCATAGGTAGCGTTCTCCGAAGACCGTTTAAAAGCAGTCCGAACAGTAACTGGCTGGAATTCACAACAAAGCAAAGCCCTCTCCATCGCGTGGAGGCCAGTGCGCTGCCGCGAGGGGGACGCAGCCGGGGACTCGGGCCTCCGCCCTCACCCCTCCTCCCGGGCGCTGTGCCTCCCCGCAGTGGCTCTGGGGCAGCGTCCTGCCGAGTACTTGTTTCGCCACCGAGGGCTGCTAGGAGGGGCCTGCTAGGTGGGAGCTCTTGCTAACTTTTATTTTCTGTTTTAGGTAGGTAGCGGACAGCCCCCTGGTTCGCCCCTTCGCATTGTTCCACCTGCCTCCCCGAGGGGTGGGGGCCGGGGATTTTCACTCAGGCCTGCTGCGAGTGTCTTCGCCTGGAAAGGAACCCACTTTCCAAGTCACGCAGTTAAAGACAACTCAACTTCGGAAAGTGTTGCAGGAGTGACGGTTTCCTGCTTACCTTTTTAAATGGTGCCTGTTTTTCTTTCTAAAAAAGGAAAGCTTGTGTGAACCAAATTACATCTAAGAAACATGGTTTTCCTCTTTTGCATGATTTTTTTTTAAGAAAAAGCTGCTCCTATCAGTGTTGGGGTTTTTCCAGGTTTCCAAGAATTTCCTTAGCATGATACAGGCTATTTCTGTGGGAAGGTTACAGCAAGAGGTCTTGCATACTGCCATTTTCCAGTCATGGGTTTGTGGGTTAGTTATAGGAGACTCCACGGAACCAGCCAGCGGATGTGCTGAGGTTAAGCAGAGCCCAGACCTTTTCTACTGGCCCCATGCCCCTGTCCAGGACTCAAACTTTGTGCGATCATCCTGTCTCAGCCTCCTAAGGGCTGGGATTACAGGCGTGTACCATACCTCCCACTCTGTGTGCTCCTTACCGTTCCTCTGCTGTTCCCAGGAGCCAGTTCCCCATGACATCCAGTCCCACTGCTTCCAGAGGGGGGCTGCACCCCACCCAGCCTCCTCGTGAGACTGTCCGGCAATGCTGAGTCCAGTCCTCATCCTAGGACCTTGTTCTGCAGCCACTGCCTTGTCCCCTCCTACCAGCATGGCCAGCAGAAGTGGCTTGCTAAACTTCTCTTGTGAGCAGCTTCCAGATCTTGGATTGGCTCCTCCTCAGTAGCCTGGATTCTCTTGTTTGTGCCTCTAGGCAGGTGGAGCCCGAGGAATGTCACTGTGTCGCAGTGCTGTGGATGGAAAGGTGTCTTCCGTGTGGAGGACTCACACTGGGCCTGGCCCAGGGGCAGACCCAGTAAGGCACTGCTGGGCTCCCAGCGTGGCCAGGAGGACACAATGAAATCAGAAGGCACCTGCATCCAAAAGGACTCCATTAGCATCTGGACAGCGGTGTCATCAGCCACCTCTTTTTAAAATGTCCTTTCAATGCTGCAAACCACTTCAAGCCCTCCGTTTACATTCACATCTGACTCCTCATGGAGATCCATCATGTGAATCAAATGACTGCAGGTACAGAAAATTCAGAATCCAGTTACGTCAATTACCCAGCACCCTAGTCCAGGATGTGACAGGGCCAGAAAGTGTCTGACTCCAAAGTGTCTCCGTTTGGTTAGAGGCAGCCTGGGAGGGGAGAACAGTCTTATGGGGTAAACTGGCTGGGCTTCAGCGCAGGGAAGTTAGAGCCAGCTCCTCAGGGTGACTAACTTGCCATTGGCCTGGTGTCATTAGGTGGCTGTAGAGACAGTGACATAAGGCTGACCCCATAGGTAAACATAAGAACAGGTGGCAGCTACTTTTACAATTCTTGGTTGTTATCTACTTAAACCCCCCAAACCACAAAGAGTACTTTATTTAAACCCAGGCCTGTCAGGACTCTTTCTATTTTAAGAAAAAAAAGATGAAGCAAAAAAAGATTTAATTCGCTTGTGAAACTGACAATGGATCACTCCAGCTTCAGGTACAGGTTGATCCAGGAGATTAACAATGTTATCTGGGCCTTGCTGTGTCTCTAGCTCAGCTATGTTAGCTTTAATTTGAGGTTGGCTATCTCACCAACTCTCCCCCTACCTGTTTTTGTTTGTTTTTTGTTTTTGTGGTTTTTTTCCTCCTTTATTGGCCACGCCTAAGATAACTTTAAGATTTTAGTCCCTTAGGGGAAAATCATGGTTCTCTTTCTTAAGAGAATCCAGGATTGGTGGACAAGCAACAACAACCAAAGTCTGCTTTACCTTGCTTGCGTAGCTCCCTGGGTCAGAAACAGGATGAAGACCCTTCATGGTGAGCATTTCTGCCTTGAGGCTCACTGAGAAGTCGAGGAGGTGGGAACAGGAAGTGGACTGGTGTCCAGTTACCGTGGACCTTACTCAGCCCTGCTCCAGTTGGGTGGGATGATTTTAATGCTGGAGTAAAACCTCACCGTCCTCGGGGTGCGCCTGAAGGTGTCTGGAGACCCTCGCTGTCCTTCTATAGCAGAGTGGCCTGGTGACATATCATTGTATAGAGGGACGCTAATGCGACGAGGTAGCTGTGTAATGCCTACTACCGAGACTCGCCATCCCAACCATGGGACGTAAAACATCGCAGGTCCCTGCTAAGGGCAGCTGTCGGCCTGTGGACCAGGTCTGGTCACCAGCTGCGGGCTGATCTGAGCTGCGCGCTTGTCTGATGCCCTCTAAGCCGATGCCTCAGCAAACCCGCAAATCACCAGACGTCGTGGACCTGGGGTCACTTCTTAGTGCAGCTTGAGGTCGTTCACTGGCGAATGCTGACCTTCTGCTGTCCCCACGCTGAGGGGAACCTGCGGAGGCGCACCCCACCTGGAGGAGCACCCCGAGAACTGGGTGGGAAAGTGGGCGAGCTTCCCAGCTTCTGCCTGGGGTGATCCCTGCCCTGCGCCGTAGGACAGAGATCCTGACCCCCCTCAGAAGGCAGTGCCCGCAGAGAGTGCCCTGTTGGCAAAGGTGACTGCTTGTCCAAGAACAATCCGATGTCACCACCCACCAGGAAGCGGGCCCAGAACAAACACTGGGGTCTCTGGAAGAGCTCAGTCCTCCTGCCGCCTGGCCTCTTGCTCTGCAGCCTCTGGGCCCTGCCCACTTGCTGCTGGGGGTGGGAGAGGCCCGTGCTGCCCGCTGGCTGTGGTTGCCAGCTTCTGAGCATTCATTAGCTACCGAGTCCTTTGTACATCGTCTCCTGTGACTGCATCGTCTCCTGTGAGCTGAAAGGTCCACAGTATTAGCTGTTTTAAATAGAGGCAGTTAGGGCTTAAAGAGGTCATGCACGGTGTAACTTATCCCAGATAACAGAGGAAGTGGGCGAAACCACATTCAGCCTGGGCCCAAGTTGTTCGTTCACATTGATTCACTGATTGAGACCAGGTCTCTTTATGCTGCCCAGCTCACCTTGAACTCCTCAGCTCAAGCAATCCTCCTGCCTCAGCCTCCTGAGAGGAAAGGGATTGTAGGGATGTCCCATTGTGCCCCACCAGTCATGTTTTTATTCAAGCTGCTGTTCAGTATTTACTAGGTGACAGGCAAGGTTCTGGGGTCCTGAAGCAAAACTGTTATTAGGGAGTTTAGAAACTATCAGAGAGAAGGACATTAGTAGAACAAATGTAAAGTATTCTGTCTTGAATTCCCTCAAGCTATGAAGGAGAGGAACCTGGTGCTATAAAGCATGTAATAGGCAAATTGAATTCACCCCCAGAAGCTGTTGGAGAGGTTTGGATGTGGGTTCCTCAGGGAGGTGCAGTCAGAGAGGAAACTGAGGGGACTTGGAAGCAAGTCACTATGGGTGAGGTTTGTCACCAACGAGGGTAGGATTGCGTGCTCCCAGTCGACTGTGTTGATGCCTCTCCCTCCAGCATGCTTCCGACCAGCATCCTGGTGGCTGAACCCTCACCTGCAGTCACCAAAGACCTGCAGGCAGGTGCACAGGGACAGAGCTGTCCCACAGGGTCTGTCCCCAGCAGACGCAGGATACCGGCCGTGTCTGCTGCACGGCCTGATTAGAATATGCAGAGATACCGGGCAGCACGGGGTCTGGGAGCTAGGCAGTGTGCAGAGCAGGAAAGTGGGTGCCAGGCAGGTATGTTTGCTGGGTGATACCATTATGCCTGCAGAGGCCAGGCAGAGCCTCCTCCAGGCTGAGAGCTGGGAGAGCCCCTGCAGGCGCTGCATGGTACTCCTCACAGAAGCACCCTTCTGTCCACTGAGTGGCCAGGGGCCCGGAGATGGTTGGGTTACAGCAGAGACAGGATAGGAGGCGCCTCAGGGGTCCAGGTAAGGAGTGACCTACAGACTGTCTGACTTTATTGCAGTTTTCATTTGAATCCCGTGGGAAAGGAGATAGTCTTGCTTTTGCCTCTTGGCTGGGAATCGCTTTGATCCTGAAAGTATCATACATGGTGAAGAACAAGGTCAAGTGTGCACACCCAGTGGATTCGAAGAAGAACAGAGCGAGACTGTTTAAAGTAGCATATAAAGTTATGCCGGGCTGCATGGAGAGGGTGTACATGAAGCGTAAGTGAAATTCATGTTTCGGTTTAGGTCTCATCCGCAACATGGTCTAGGAGGTACATGCAAGTATTCCAATATCTGAAAAATCTAAAATCTGAAATGCTTCCGGTCCAAGGGCTGATTAACCCGATGTAATAATCACCTCTCCAGTAAGCCATCACAAAATATGTTTTTCAAAAAGACCAGTAATGGATGAAATGTATGTATTTGAAATTGATTTCTATTTTGATGACTTAGCAATACTGTTATCTCTAAAGATTTAATAATTAATATTTAAGAGTGAGGTAACTCAATATATTTCATTCTGTGGTTTAAGGATTTACCATTCGGCAGTGTTGTAATGTGAAAGCCTGGTTCTAAGTTTGGTGTACTTGAATACTTGATGTTAATAACTTTTCAGCTGTAAGATAACCTTAAAAGATGCCTGTTTCCAAATGGCAGACAAGGGTTATTCGTCACAGTTAGTGAATCAGAATTTTCACTTCTCATCCCCATCCATCAACTGATCAAAAAAATTTTAAATGATTCCGAGATTTAGTTATTGTAAATTGTGCTGCTATAAACGTATGCACGTGTCGCTGTAATGTGAAGACTTTAACTTTTTCAGGAAGATTTTGAGAAGAGAAATAGCTGAAAGTGGCCTACATGCCATCCACAGGTGGGTAAAGGAAATGTGAGGTTTACAAACCATGGAGTACTACTCTGCTGTAAAGAGCTATAAACTTGAGGCATTTGTAAGAAAATGGATGCACCCTGAGACCATCATGTTAAGTGAAATAAATCACACCCATGAGCTTAAGGACTGCATGGTCTCTCTTATATGACAAACCCAAAACACAAATAAAGGGCAAAGTAAAAGATAGATAGGAGGAAGTAGAAGAGCTTTTTCAAAAGGGAAGGGGAACAAGAGAGGGAGCAGGGAAGGATGGGAGGGAAAGAGGACAAAAAAATACTTAAGGTGTGTTACGTACAAACTTAAATGTAATCTTTATGTTCTACAAGCATGTACAAATGGAAAAACAAACAAAACCTTAAATGACACGTGGTCAGTAATTCTCTCCTTTGATATTAATCAGTTACTGACATGGATTTGGAAAGTATTGAAATTTTATATTGCTTTAATTGTCATCAAATCAACACAAATGCTATCATTTTAACCCTTTTTAACTACAAATTTCAGCAGTATCAAGCAATATCCACATTGCTGTGCAACCAATCTGCAGACATATTTCATCTTGCAAAATTGAAACTCTATATCCATTAAGCAACAATGCAGGTTTTATTTTAATAATTGATTATATATTTCAGTTGAAAGATAAAATTTTAGTTTTTAAATTTTAAATATGTGCCTATTTTAGAAGAGAATGTTTGGAGACCATTCATTTCTTTTGGTAACAAAATCAAAAGCACAATATGTTGGAAATATTTATAAACACCTGTTTCACAATTATGTTTGCAGTGAATTTTTTTCCCCAAAAGCAGTTAATTTCTAATTCATTATTCAAAGCGGTGCTTTTACTTGCAGGTACAGGAGAAATTTGTTTTTTTCTAAAGTTTTACCTATGTTATTGACAGTCACTTGTCATCTCGGGAAAGGTCAGCCAATCTGGTCCCTTTTTCTTTTTGTCAAAAAAAGACAACACCTGTTTCCTAAGGTCACTGCCTGGCATTAAAACATCTTCTAAAAATGTACCTGTATTTTCAGCACCTTGTGTGCATAAAATTAACCACACTGGTAACCTCTCGTATCATTGTACTTCTGGCTTCTGATTTTCTGATGCACTACTTTGCCTCTGATCAACACAGTGAGTGGTCTTTGTTAGGACTGCTTGGTCTGAAATCCAACCCCAGACCTTTCAAAAAAAAGAAAAGGTGCGATCAAAGAAAGTGTCTTTGCTGTGTTTACACTTACATCATTCCCTGATAAAACATCACTGTTAGTTCAGGAGCGGTGGGTGGCATATGCCTGTGATGCCTGGATTCTGGAGGCTGAGGCAGGAGGATTACAAGTTCAAGCCCAGCCGGGGTGACTTAGGGTAGGCTTAATGAGACTGCCTCAAAATTGAAAAAATGAAAAAGGTTTGGGTGTATGCCTCAGTGCAAAGGTCCTGAGTTCAAGGACAAGTGAATGCAGGTGTCTTGTGCTCTGGGTGAATGATTTGGGGGTGACAATGTGCAATGTATGTACCATTGTTGCCCCCTAATGACATGTTTTGACATTTTTAGTTTTTTCCCCCTTTTTTTCTCTTTCCCCTTGAGATAAAATGAATTTGGGGAAAAAACCTGATTTCAGTTAATGGTATTGAAGTTTTAATTAAAAACTTGCCAACAAAGAAAAACCCTGGTCTCAATATGTTCACTATTGAATTCTTTAAAACATGTAGAGAAGAACAAATGCTACTGATGCTGAAACTCTTTAATGAAATTGAAAGGGAAGCAATACTCCCAAAATCATTCCTGGAAGCAAGTATTACTGATGCCAAAATCACAGGAGGACCCAACCAAAGAGAAAACTACAGGCCAATCTCCGTAAAGAATATAGATGTAAAAATCCTCAATAAGATACTGGCAAACAAAACTCAGCAAATCATCAAGAAAATTATATGCCATGACCAAGTAGGATTGATTCATCCCAGGGAAGTGGGAATGGTTCAACATGTGCAAATCAATACATAAAATACAACATATTAGCAAAATTAAAGACAAAAACCACATGATCACAAGGTATTAACCATTGTTACTCTCCTATTTTGCACTGAAATTTTGTAACATTGTTTTATTGTTTTTTTCTCTTTAAAGTAAAATTTAAAAATCACATGATCATCTCAATAGATGCAGAAAAAGCATTTGACAAAGTCCAATACCTATTCATGATAAAACCCCACAGAAAATTGAAACAAATGATTTTGTCTCAATCTGATAAAACCCATTTATGAAAAACCAATAGCTAACATCATATTAAATGGTCAAACACTGAGAGCCTTCACTCTAAAATCAGGCTCAAGACAAGGATGTTCACTGTCATCACTCCTATTCAATATAGTTCTGGAAACATTAGCCAGAGCTAATTGAGGGGAAAAAAAGAAATAGAGATAGAAAAAGAAGAAGTTTAATTATCATTATTTGCAGATGACATGATACTCTATACAGAAGACCCCCAAAAATTGCACCAAAAGATTTCTAGTTTTAACTAAATTTACTAAATTCAGTAGTATAACCAGATACAAAGTCACCACTCAGAAATCGATAGCATTCCTGTATACAAACAACAAATTCATTGAGACAGAAATTAGGAAAACCACACCATTCACAATAGCATTGAAAAAAAATGATATACTTAGGAATCAATCTAACGAAAGAAGTAAAAGATCTATACATTGAAAATTATAATACTCTGAAAAAGGAAACCAAAGCGATTAGAAAGCTATCCCTTTATCCTGGAGGAACAACCAACAGTGAAAATGGCCATACTCCCAAAATTGTTATACAGATTTAATACAATCCCAATGAAAATAGCATTAACATACCTCACAGAATTAGAGATAACAATCCTAAAATTCCTTTGCAACCAGAAGAGAACTAGAATACTAAAAGCAATTCTAGGCAACAAAGGTAAAGCAGAGGGCATCACAATCCTTGACTTGAAATTATATTACAAAGTACTATGAGAAAATCAGCATTTTACTGGCAAAAAGCAGACCTGAGGATTAGTGGAACAGATTAGAACATGCAGACACAACTCCACACACACCCAGTCCATCTTATCTTTGAAAAAGGAGCCAAACATATTCCCTGGAAGAAAGAGCCTCTTTAATAAATAGTGCTGGAAAAACTGACTTTCCGTATGCCAAAGAGTAAAAGTAGACCCATGTCTATCGCCATGCACTAAACTAAAATAAAAATGAATCAAAGAAAAACATTAAAACAGAAACAATCTACTGGGAGAGAAAATAGGTAGAAATCTTGATGACTTAGGTGTAGGCAGAGACTTCATGAAAAAAAAAAAACCCAGATCAAGTGAGAAATACTACAAAGAATCAACAACTGGGATAATCAACAACTGTGATTTCATTTTATCAAAAAGCTTTTGCACAACAAAAGAAACCACTAATGGAATGAAAAGACAATGCACAAGGTAGGAAAAAATTTTAGCCAGTTTTCCCTCAGACAAAGGAATTAAGTCTAGAACATATAAAAAATTGAAAAAAATCAGACCCCTCAAATTCAAAGATCTAATCCAAAAATGGGTATTTGAGATGAATACACACTTCTCAAATGAAGTAATACAAATGGCAAATAAATACATGAAGAAAATGTTCAACATCATTGGTTATTTGAGACATGTAAGTTAAAACAACACTGAGATCCCATCTCACCCTCAAAAATAATAGTTTTAATCAAGAAATCAACCAATAGCAAATGCTGGTGGGAATATAGACTGATGCAATCACTGTGGAAGTCAGTATGGAGATTCCTCAAAAAACTAGGACAAGGTGTCCCATTGGATACAGCTATTCCTCTTCTGGGTATCCTCCCAGAAGAATTAAAAAAGCACACTACAGCAATATGTTTATAGCACACCCATGTTTATAGCAGCACAGTTTGTAAGAGCTAAATCTTGGAAACAACCCAAATGCCCATCAACCTAGAAATAGATTTTTTAAAAAATGTGTTATTTTTATACAGTGGGGCACTACTCAACCATAAAGAAGGAGAAATTTGAGGAATTTCTAAGTAAATGGATGCAACTTGAGACTACACTCATAACTGAAACAAATCAGACTCACTTGTATAAACACAGTATTGTCTCCTTGGTGTGAGAAACTGAAAGAGTAAATCTGGACTGAATGTACAATAGATATTGTGAGATTGGAAGAAGCTTTTCAAAAAGAAAGAAAAACCAGTATGGGAGACAGGGGAAAGGAAATAAAGGAAAAGGAAAAGAAGTACAAGATAGTTATACTAGTTTTTCTTAATTCATTAAAAAGAGAGGTTTGTGTTAATATCATTGGGAGAATTTTCTATGCCCATGTCTTGTACTGTAAGTAACTACTTTGAAGAGTACAATGTGCAATGTATTAACTATTGTTATTCTTCTATAATTTTTTATTGAAATTTCGTTTTATTTTTTCTAAAAAATAAAAAACTTTAGTAAAATCAGTAATATTAGGAATGCCTTCTTTGTTACATCTTTCTTTTAATAGCTTTCAAACAATGTTTTCATCATTGAAACTAAATTTATCAAATACTATAAACTACTATATTTTTTAAAGAAATCCACTCTACTTCCAAATACACCAAAAATGTCCCATATTGCATGTTTTTCTAATTCTCCTATTTTTAAATCTTAAGTAATAGATTCTGTCGTTCACTAATATTTGCTGATAAATACTGTACGTTAGATCTTCTTTAACTTTTATCTTTATTTTTATTATATCTTATTTCTGTTTTTATATAACAAAAAAAAACATAACCACAAACGGCATGTGAATTTTGATCTTTGCACCCAAAATCTTAGCCAAGACTTCTCATCTTTTATCATGGCATTTAATAAAATATTTTAAGACTTGGATTGAATATTTCATCATAGGTCGGTAGATAGATTGTAGAGGTTTTGGTCAAGTTCTGGCTGTTATATTTTCTCAGTATCACTAATACGAAGAAGTCTTAGGAGTTCATCTCGTTGAATTTTTACCTCTCTATCCGCCCATGTTACTGGGACATGGACCAAGGTATAAAACTATTACTGAGCCACAGAGAGCTCTAGTTTTCCTCTTTCCCGTCCAAGCTTGCAGCAATAATCACTATTTTCACTTCTGGCATAGCAAATTCGTTTTACTCTATTTGTATAAACAGTTCCATTCATCTGCAGTGCCTACCTTCCTTTACTAAAAGTTTTTGGGGTAAATTTAGATTTTTGAGTGTATCAGTGCTTTCTGGTAATAGTATTACAATCTCACATACACGAATAAGCCACAGTTTGTATACCTGTTCTCTTTTTTTTTTTTTTAATTTAAAAGAAAATAAAACAAAAGGGGGCAGTACAGAGCAGATCAGAACAGGACAACATAGGCAACACAGTACTTTACATTAAGTCAACTGGACATCAACAGTATCTAACACCATATCTCTTACTCTGCTATAGTTGAGCATAGTTTCAATTACAATAATATCAAACATAACACAATAGTATAAAGCCATGCATATAGTGAAAGAATTCC
>PVJX010019070.1:0-16634 GCA_004027295.1 Dolichotis patagonum
GGACTTCTAAGAAGGATGATATTAAATCAGCAATAGCTGTCATAATGTTTTGTTTTCTTCAAAACAGCTGTTCATATCATCACGCATGATATAGTCAAACAAAACAGAATAAAACCATTCCAACTAATGACTGAAAACATTGAAAGGCTTCAAAGCTATGAGATGGGGACTCATGCTTACCATAAAATCTTATATACTCTTATCAACTCTCATACTAGGAAGACTTTACGGTATTTACCCTTGTGAGTTTGGTTTATTTCGCTTAAGAGAATGGTCTCAAGTCCTGTCCATTTATTTATAAATATCTCAATGTGATCATTCTTTATAGCTGAGTAGTAATCCATCATATAAAAATGTCACAACTTTTTTATCCATTCCTCAGTTGATGGGCACTTAGGTTGTTTCCAGGATCTGGCTATTACAAATTGTGCTGCTATAAACATGGGTGCACATATATCACTGTGGTATGATGTTTTCAGTTCTTCTGGGAACATGCCCAGAAGTGGAATAGCTGGGTCAAATGGGACTTCCAAATCCAGCTTAAAAAACTGCATAATCTTAATGTCACTTAACTGTATGCTTAAAATGGTAAAAATGGTAAATTTCATATATATACATATATGTGTATATATATGAACACACACACACACACACACACACACACACACACACACACACAGTATTTTGAAAATTCTCCAACTAGAATCTTTCCTTTCCTACATTCCTTCAAAATAAATGGCTACAATGATTTTTTTTAAAAATAGTCATTCATTGGACCGGGAATTTAGCTCAGTGGCTTAAGGACCTGCCTGGCAAGTGCGAGGTTGTGAGTTCGATCCCTGGTACCAAAAAAAAAAAAAAAAAAAAATAGTCATTCATGACAAAGAAAATGCACTCATGGGCTAGGGATGTAGCTCAGAGGTAGACAGTGTGCCATGCATGCTCAAAAGCTTTGGGTTCAATCCCCAGCACCACAAAAAAAAGGAAAAGAAAATGCCTCTTTTCCTTGATTCTATGGACAGTTTTTGTTTCACTTGGTTTTACTGAGGTATTGAGGATTGAACCCATAGCCTTAGCACTGAGATACATTCTGAGACACTTTTTTTTTTTTTAATTTTGACACAGGGTCTCCCTAATTAAGTGATGCAGGCTGGGCCCAATCTTAACCTTCCTGCCTCAGCCTCCCATTGTGCTAGGATTACAGGTGTATACCACCATGATTAGCTTAATGGAACAGTTTTCAAAGTGTAGTTTGTGAAACCTAAAGAGCCTATAAACCTTTTTCAGGGAATATACAAGATCAAAACTTTTGCTGGGCAGGGTGGTACACACCTGTAATACCATCACTCAGGAGGCTGAGGCAGGAGAATGGCTGCAAGTGTCACTCTATTTTCTACTACCATCAACAGTTGTTTTACAAAATGACACTAATGTCTAATATTGTAGAGTAGATCATAAATATTCTTACCAAAAAACAAAAAATGATAACTAGGTGAAGTTAGCTGATTTTTTTTTTTTTTTTTTGAGACAGGGTCTTGTTATGTAACCCAGGTAATCCAGGCTGGCCTTGAACTCAGTATGTAGCCTAGGTTGGCCTCAAACTCATGACAATCCTCCTGCTTCAGTCTCCCAAGTGTCCAAGTGCTGAGATTACAGTCGAGTGCCACCATACTTGGCAGCTAACTTGATAGTGGCAATCACTTCACAATATATATATGTATATCAGGTCATATTGTACACCTCCAACTTTTACAATTCTCTTTGTTAATTATACCTCAATAAAACTAAGAAAAATTTTTAAAAAACATTCCTCACACATATCATTTTTAAAAGTCCAATGAGAAGTTGTAAAAAAATTACTTTTCTTGCCAGGTGTGGTAGCACATGCCTGTAATCTCTACACTCGGGGAGGCTGAGGCAGGAGGACTGCCACAAGTTTGCAGCCAGACTGAGCAGTGCAGTGAGTCCACACTGAGCAGGCACAGTGAGCCTGTACTACAAAAAAAAAAAAAAAGCAAAAACAAAAACAAAAAAACCCCTAATTTTTAAAATCCTTAGATTCTATATTACAATTAAAATTAATTAGAATTTTAAAGATCTCGACCCTTGAGCACAGATGTTTTTAATGTACTACATGATAAAGTAGAAAGTATACATAAAGCAGTGCTACTACTCAGTGTAGTGCAATGGCTACCTGAGGAAAAACACTTGACTGACTTACAAGCTGGTTTCTTCCTGAAAACTGTCCCCTTACAGAAAAAGAATGCTTACCTGTCATCCTAAATCATGATTGCCTGGACTCTAGGCAGAGTGGAGCCCTACATGGCCAAGCCTACCACATACGGTCCTTCACTCAGAACAAATCATCCTCAGCCATGACGATCCCAGCACTCTGACACCAAGACTGGGGTAATGATCAACTGGACCACAACCCAGAAGATAACCCTAAAACTCTGGTCCAATCTTTGTGGGTATCCTAGTCTGAGACCCTGTGCCACAGTCCTTTTCTGTCGTTCCTCAGTTTCTTTTTTCTGTTAAAAAAAAGTGACTAACAACTATACTTATATTAGGACTACATTTTGTCATGAAAACAAATCTATTACTTTATAGATAAGTATGTGCCATATTGTTTACCATCAATAAAGTTTTCCAAAAAAATTAGAATTGTGCAAAAACTGAAAGCTTGATAACTTAAAAACAATCTTGATTTAGATCAATGGTAATACAGGTTGACTATATCCTTTATTCAAAACATTTGGGGCCAGGTATATTGACACAGGTCTTTAATTCCAGCACCTGGAAGCTAAGGCAGGATAACTGCCACAAATTCTAGGCCAGCCTGGGTTACATAATAAGCTCAAAGCCAGGCTGAACTACATAGTGAGACTCTGTCTCAAAAAAAACTAAACTAAAATGAACAATAATAACAATAATAATTAGTATCAGAAGTGTTTTCAATTTTATATTTTTTCAGATTTTGTAATATCATCCATACATGATATATCCTAGAGATGAGACCCAAGTCTGAACATGAGATTCATTTATGTTCCATATATACCTTATACTCTTAGCCTAAAGGGAATTTTATACAATATATTTAGTGCAACTATTTTGTTTTCCATTTGAGGGTTCTTTTTGCCTTGGTGGGGGCACAGTGCCGGGGATTGAACCCAGGTCCTCATGTATGCTGGACAAGTGCTCTAATCTTTTTTTTTAAATTATTATTTAAAGAGAAAGAAACCCAACCAGACAAAACAGAAAAATGGTGGCAACAATACAGAATTCCAAAGGGAAAAAAATAAAAGAACAAAAACAAACAAAAAAACCAAAACAACAAAAACACTAAGAAATCGTCACTTGATACATACTCTCATCATTGGAAATAGTTGTTCAAGTTACAAAATTAAAGCACACAAAGTAAATATTCAAACAGTGAAACTGTTAACATTTCTGCTCAACAATCTAACAAAAACAGTAATATGGTCATCTATCTTACACATTTAAACATACATGCAGTTATATCCTTTAGAAAGTGCTCTAATCTTGAGCTACATCCCCAGTCTGTGCACCTGCATTTTGGCTGTAAACATGAGATCAGCTATAGAATTTTCCACTTGTGGCATCTGTCAGCGCTCAAAAAGTTTTGGTTTTTGTAGCATTTTAGATTTTGGACTAGAGACACTCAACCTGTAATTAATATAACTGTTAATATTACAGATGAAATATGTTCATATTTGAAGATTTACATGACTTAGTCAACTGATATTTTCCAAAAAACCAAGGCACAATGTAACAAAACCATGCATGGGTTAGAAAGCCATTTAAAGGGCAAAACAAAAAACTAGATTTTAATGTAACAGCATGAAAAGTTTCTTGATACGGTTTCCAATTCCACATTTCAACTAATTCTTTTTTTTGTTTTGTTTTCTTTGCACTCAAACAGTGTAATCTTACAGTGTGACAAAATCTACAACTGTTGATAAAATTTTTTAAAAAATTTTACTACCAAATTTTTCCATACATAAAACCTCAATCCCCCACCTAAACATTTTGTTTTTACATTTGTATTGTTTTGCTTTTGAGACAGGGTCTTACTATATAGTTCAGGCTGTCCTTGAATTATGTAGCCAAGGCTGCTCTCCAAGGCACAGCAGTCCTCCTGCTTCGGCCTCCCAAGTACTTGAATTACAGGTGTGTGCCACCAGGCCTAGTGTCCCCTTGCAACTCCCTTTAGGCTCTTCAATTTTGTATAATAAGCTGGCACAGCAGACACAGGTAGTCTTAGTCACTGTTTTCAACATCATGGAGGATAACGGGCCAAGCCAATATCCAATAATTCTGATAGTTCTAAAGTGACTTTTTCTTTGAGTTTTGCTACAGACTGGCATACCTTTCTGCCTGGAAATTTTGTATCTTCAAGGAGTGTTCATCAGACTATCTGAACAAACTCCTAACTAGCAATAATTGAAAAATGCCACGTGATTTTCAAATCAGGGTAATGGGAGATCGATGGCTGTTATATGCATTAAGACCAATTTTTTTATAAAATTAATGTACCCTAGTAATAAAAGGGAAAATATCTGAAATAGTCCCTTGGGGCTGATGACCTTAAGTCAACCATCAAGTTGGATCTGGGGATAAAAGTCATAAAATGAGTCAGTCAACCAAGAACAGAGGGGACACACTATGTTCAGAGCATTACCCTTCTCTTCTGCCTTCTCCAGAATAATCAAAGCTCTGGCATAGGCGTGGCCAAGTCCCTGGAGAACACTGGAAGCGAAACAGCCTTCAAAAAGTGGAGCAAGGCCGGGGGTTTAGTTCAGTGGCGTAAGTGCCTGCCAGGCAAGCACAAGGTAGTGAGTTCAATTCCCAGTACAAAAAAAAAAGTAGTGAACAACTGTTCTACACACTCTGCGAAAGAACGTTCTTCAATTTAGGATGCGCTGGTTCACTGCTTCAGCTTCCATATTCTAAATTCAGTGCCAAGAGGACAAATGTCAACTTGAAAGTCTTAAGCTTTTGCAGGTGACAGGATCAAAAAAAGCGTATTATCATTAGTATAGAATCAGTCACTCTGGGAAGAATTTGAGAGGAAGGACAAATGCTTCTCAGGAAATTTTTAAATAGACTCTTTGGCAGACCTTAGGGTGAGCTTATTTATCATCAGGGTCCTTGAGTCAATCAGCTTAGTGGAACAAAGGTTTATTTGGGTTCCTGGACTCAGAGATTTTAGCCCATGGTCAGCTGTTTCCATTTCCTTGGCTGGAGATGAAGCCGAACATCACAGCAGCTTTAGAATGTAGTAGGAGAAAGACGCTCACCTCATGGCAGCCAGGAAGCAGAGGGAGAAAAGAATCCTCAATCAGTCTTTAAGAACTACAACTGAGGCCGGGTGCAGTGGCTCAAGCCTGTAATCTCAGCACTCAGGAGGCAGAGGCAGGAGGATTGCTGCAAATTTGAGATCAGCCTGGGCTACAAAGTAAGCTCAAAGCAGCCTAAAATACAGAGTGAGACTCTGTCTCAAAAAGACAAAAAAAAAAAAAAAAGAACTACAACTGGTGGCACATGCCTGTAATTTCAGCACTGAGTGAGTCGAAGGCAGGAAGATCACAAATTCAAGTTCTATCTGGGCAATTTAGCAAGACCCTGTCTCTAAATAAAAAATAAAAACAGCTAGGAATGTAGCTCAGTGCAAAGATCAGGGCTCAATTCCCGGTACCACCAAAAAACAAAGGAGGCAGGGAGGGAACAGGGAGAGAAGGAAGGAAGAAAAGAAGGAAGGCAGGTAAGTAGTAGTTATATGCCTATAATCCCAGTTACTCAAGAGGCTGGCAGGTGCATTTAAAGGCAAGCCTGATCTTGTCTTACCCAGATCTTGTCTCAAAATAAGACAATTTTTAAAGAGCTGGCAGTGCAGTTCAGTGGTCCCTGGATGCGATCCCCAGCACCAGAAAAAACAAAACAAAAAGAAAAAAAAAATAAAGAAAAGTAAAAAGAAACAAAAGTAACACTTATCAAGACTGGGTGTGATATCCAGGAAGAATTTAAATATTAATTAGTATTTAAAAATACAGCTTTTGCAACTACTCAATTGTAGTTTTTTCAAAGACTCCAAAGAAAACAACACATTGCAAGAGACTGAAAGCTAATATGAGAATGTGTCTATCATTAAACAGGATTAAAAAAATTTGAGAAAATGTAGAACATTTTTTAACCTAATTTTGTTTTGGAAATTCGATTTTTTTCATTAAAAAATCTAATTTTTTCATGTCATTTAGGTTACATGTAGTTTTTAATGAGTGAAAAATTTAGATCTGTTCAGTTTTAATTTCTAAAACATAAACAAGGGGCTGGGGATTTAGCTCAGCGGCATAAGCACCTGCCTTGCAAGCTCGTGGTCGTGAGTTCGATCTCCGGTACCAATTAAAAAAAAAAAGTATTTATTTATAAAACATAAACAAAAATTCTTTAGATTCTCCAATATTGTTTAAGGCATGAAGGATCCTCAAAACAAGGTCTGGATGGCTGGGTGGCAGAGCACTTACTTAAGCACTTATGAGGCCCAGAGAGGCCCAGAGATCAGCCTCCAGCACAAGAAAAAACAAAACAAATAGAATCACTGATCTAGTCAGACCTTTGCTTCAAAGGGGGATTTTTTTCCCTCATTATTTTACTTTGTACAGGTGAAAAATGGGCTTGAGTGTGAACTAGATTACAAAATGAAACAAAAATGAGACCTGCCAGGCATGGTGGTGCATGCCTTAATCCCAGCACTTGGGATGCTGAGGCAAGAGGATCACCATGAGTTCAAAGCCAACCTGGGCCACAGAGTGAGTTCAAGGCCAGCCTGTACATAGCAAGACCCTAAAATATAAACAAATAAATAAAAAAGAGAGAGCTAAGATTAAACTACAAAGGGGCTCACAGCCAGGAGTCATGTTGCATGCCAGTAATCTTACCACTCTGGAAGGCTGACACAGGACGAGCAGAAGAGGCTCAGGTTCTGACCCTACAGCCACTTCAAAGGCTCTGTTTCTTATGGCACAAAATATGCTCAACAAAGAGAGCATAGCAGGTGCCAAAAATGTTTATTAGCTATTCACTGGATATTTCAGTTATCACTAAACCATGATTTAAGGAGCACATGGAGAACCAAAATCAAAAACATGAAAGCAGTCATTCCTGTATTAGGAGAAAAGCTCCTAATACTTCTGGCTTAGTCAACTACTGCTGTTAATTTAGTATAATTAGAGATATACAGCAAACACATAGATCAGCAATTGCCTTTAAATTTTATTATAGGGTTGGGGGTTTGGCTTAGTGGCACAAGTACCCGCCTGGCAAGTGCAAGGTCATGAGTTCAAATCCTGGTACCAAAAATAAATAAATAAATAAATAAATAAATAAATAAATAAATTTTATTACAAAAAGAAATAGGGCCAGGGATTTAGCTCAGTGGCATAAGTGCCTGCCTGGCAAGCACAAGGCCATGAGTTCAATTCCCAGCACGCACACACACACAAAGACTGGAAAAAGAAATAAATGGCCAGGGGTTTAGTGCCTGCTTGGCAAAAGCAAGGTTGTGAGTTCAGATCCTCGTAAAAAAAAAAAAAAAGGTCAAAAAAAAAATAATGGGGCTGGGGATTTAGCTCAGTGGCATAAGTGTCTGTCTTGCAAGCGCAGTCATGAGTTTGATTCCTGGTACCAATATAAATAAATAAATAAACTACTACTAATCCATGTTTCCTTTTTATTTATTTATTTTTTGGGGGAAATGGGGGGTTACCAGGAATTAAATTTATGACCTTGCACTTGCCAGGCATGCACTTATACTGTTGAGCTATACCCCCAGCCTTATGTTTCCTTTTTATAGTTAAGCATTTGAGGAATACTCTTAATCAATCAAATGAAAAATAAAGATATTTTCAAAGCCTCTTAACTCCCTTCAATTTACCATATTTCTTACAATATCTGCCCTCCAAATAGTAAATTTTTTAAAATAAATATCCTTGATGTAAAAATTGTCAGTTTAAGAAAAGTTTTTTATTTACATAAACCTTTGTTATATAGTACTTAGAGTAAATACCAAGAACATAAAAAGATTATCCCTTTAAATGCTGCCAAAGGCAAATTGTATTACCAAAGAAAGACACACAACAAACTTGAAATATATCACCTGACTACTTAGATAGACCATTTTAACCATGGTACTATGATTGACCACGTTAGTAGAATGGATTTTCAGTCTCTAGAAACATTAAGCCAGCTTTTAGTAATCATGGCTTATAATCAAGGAACATGAAAAAAATACCCAGTATTTTTATTTGTGAATAACCAGATATTATAAAAAGGTCCAAAATACAAAGGTAATTAACAAAACAACTTCTAAAATATATTTAATAAAACTCACAAGTCTATTTCATTTCACTGCAATAAAAACACAATGAATTAGAACTACTCATATGTTATAATTATAAAGATACTTGGAAAAAATTGTTTTATCAAGCTACTCAGAACAAAACAAATGACTATCTTCAAGAGAAAAGCAATGTTACATTAATTAAATCTTCAACTTTTGAAAGCCTAACATTAAAATTATGAAAACAGAAGAGAAACAAAAACATTTCATCTTTCTAAAAGAAAAAGAACAGCTTTAACCAACTTCCTTTTAAAAAGACAATAATTAAAACAAATTTCTCCTTAGCATCAAGTGTGCTGCCACATTCAAATCCAGAGTTTGCTGACTACTTGGCATGCAACACTGAATTATAGAACAGTTTTGCTCCTACATAGACAAATGCAATTTTTCCCCAGTGGAGTAATTTCTCTATACCATGCTTGGTAGTAACACTAACCCTTTCCTGTGCTCCACCAATCAACCTGCTTTGAGCTAAATCCCAACCCCAGATCAGAAGTTGGCCAAACTGAACAAAAACAGCATAAAAGCCAATCACTAGATGAAATCTGAATCCTATGGTAATGATGTTGAGACAGAAAACCAGTTTCCAGCAGGCTCAGTAAACCAGTTTCCAGCAGGCTCAGTAAACCAGTTTCCAGCAGGCTCAGTAAAACTGAAATATGATTTCTTTTTCTTTCTTCTTTCTTTCTTTCTTTCTTCCTTCCTTCCTTCCTTCCTTCCTTCCTTCCTTCCGTTAAGCTCCTTGGAGACTCCAAAAAAATACCAATACTACTTATTAAAAGTAATTTCTTCCTGACAGTAACAAATTATATGTCAATTACACGTTGAACTCCGGTTGGAGTATAGAGTGATTAGGAATGACACATTTTAGACCTATTCCATTCAGATACTTTTTTTTTTTTTTGAGACAGGGTCTCACTGTGTAATTCAGGCTGTCTCAAACTCACAGCAATCTTCCTGCCTCAGCTTGTTGAGTGCTGGGATTACAAGCATGCTCCACACCCAGCCATTCAAATAAATACAGTATTATTTCTTAACATTGTTCACAAACACATGGAACTTTAACTTCTTAAAAGAAAACTTAACCTTTTCACAGATTATTGATTATTGGTAAATAAAAGTTATTTGTATACAGTAAAATCTTCTGGATCAGATATAACCTAACAATGTAACTTTGGAAAATGCTCTTCAAATCTCTGGTTTACTTATCTATATAACATTTTATCATATCTCCAAGCCTCTCCCATCTCTAATTTTTATAGGTTTTTATATTTAGCCCATATCCCAGACAGATTGCACTGGACTATCAGAAATTTCAGTAATTCTTTGCTGGGGTACCAAGACTTATACTCTCAAACATTTAATTATGGCCAAACATGGTGGCACATGCCTATAATCCCAGCACTTGAGAGGCTGACCCAGGAGGATCATCACCATGAGTTTGAGGCCAGCCTGGGTTATATTGTGAACCCAGGCCAGCCTGAGCTACATAGCAAGACCCTGTCTCAAAAAAAAATGACGAAAATGTAGCAAAAGAGGACAGACCACTTCTCAACTCATTCCATAAAGTCTATATTCCCGTGTTGCCCATAAAGCCTGGTCCCAAAACCAGAAAAAGAACAAAAGAAAAGATTATAAACCAGTACCTCTATGAACACAGACACAAAAATTCCCACTAAAACTCTAGCAAGCTAACTCCAGCAACATATAAAAAGAATTACATACCATAACCAAGTGAGATTTATTTCAGGAATGCAAGACTGGTTCAATAGCAACAAAAAAATCGATCAAGGTAATAAAGTGTATTAACAGAAGAGCCAAAATTGCATTATCATTTCAATAAACATGGGAAAACCACTTCACAACAAAAACATCCAAAAAATAGGAAAAGATAATTTCTTCAATCTGATAAAAGAGTATCTACAAAAAACCTACACAGCTGATATCATACTTCCTGGTGAAAGATGGAATGTTTCCCCCAAGATCAGAAACAACATAAGGATGCTTGTTCTTACCATATCTATTCAACACCATACTTTTAGGCTCTAGTCAATGCAATTAGTAAAGTAAAATAAATAAGGGCTAGGGATTTAGCTCAGCAGTATAAGTGCCAGATTGGCAAGTACAAAGTCATAAGTTTGATTCCCAGTACCAAAAAAAAAAGTAAAATAAATGAAAGCTATTCAGACTGAAAAGAAGTAAGACTATCTTTATTTGACTATTTAAAATTCTTAGGAATCCTCACACTCAGGAGGCTGAAGCAGAAAGATCACTTGAGTATAAGGAGTTTAAGACCAGTCTGGGCAACATAATGAGACCCTGTCTCAAAAACAGAGCGACAGCAACAGACAGACAGACAGACAGACACCCCCCCACACACACACACACACACAGACATGGACACACGGACACACGGACACACGGACTCGGACACAGGACAGAAAGACAGACAGAGACAGAGACATCCAGCCAGCTCTGGGAACCTAGTCAAAGCACCTTTCCTTGCTCCTTGAAGCTTATTATGCTCCATGGACATGGGTTAAGAACCTCTGAATCTGACCCTCATCCATTACAGCTATTTGAGTCAAAGAGGAAAAGAGAGGTCTTCAAATAGTGGAATTAGATCTGGTACAAGAAGTCACAGTAAGATTTACTGTCATAAAATCATTTCCTCCACAAATGAAGCACTTGAAATGTACTCCCTGTTTCATCTGTAACAAAATGAATTGGATAAACATCAAAGTAATACACACATGTTCATTCAGTGTCAAATGTTGTCATTAATCTGAGTGGATTTACAAATTCAGACTTTGACCATATGGAATAATCAAAAATTGAGCTGTTGGGCTGGGGATTTAGTTCAGTGGTGTGAGCACCTGCCTGGCAAGTACAAGGCTATGAGTTTGATCCCTGGTACCACAAAAAAAAAAAAAGGAAAAAAAAGAAATTGTGCTGCCATGACAGAAAGGACATAGTTAACACAAAGACTTCAGGTATGTTCACCACCATCTGTGGGAAGAGACCAAAGACAGCCACTCCTGACTTATGGGCAGAGTTCACAGTTTAATGCATGGCACAAGGAATCAGCTGACTTTTTTCAAACAGGACTTATAACAGCCAGTTCAGAGCTTTTCCAGGTTCATTTTTGAAGACAATCCATAGACTCCTACTATGATCACTTCATCAGAAAGAGGCATGAAGGGATCCACCCATCCAGGCTACACACCATCACTACAGAGAGTGTTCTGGGAACCTTCATGTCTTGAACTACCATGACTGCTGAGCACAAGGCAAAGGCCAAATCTATATCCACAGTCAAAAACCCCTGACGTAAGAGAGGCTAACCCAGAATGGGACTGTAACATCCTTAACTGATAATTCATCTTTCCTTAAAGCTCTGAGTATACACTTTCAGCAATGTTAGCAATTTGGTCTAGGTCTGCAGTCAGATTACAGACTTCTACAAACACCTCCTGCTCATTAAACTCACAGCAACTGTAAATTCCACAGTGCTAACATCATCTTCACACAAGCACAAGTGTTGTGAGAAGCATCTTCACAATTACAGTCTTAAAAACACTCAGATACTCCAGGACTCAGGGTTGGACAGGTTGGGTCAGTGACATCTCAGCCATCTCCTTGATATTCCACCAGGCTATCTAATCACCAAGTCAAATTGTTGCTGCCTCTCAACGTGGCCAGTAAGGACATTCCATCCAGCTGTACTCATTCAGGAGATAGCCAGCTATGTCCAAAATAGGACCCAAGTCAGTATTGGCAACAAGAATCTTGCTTATCTTATTTGGTTTCATTTCTAGGCCCTTGGACCAACAGTGGGACTGTGATATCAAATTCATATAGTTGTCTTTTGTCTGTTGGCAAAGGAAACCATCCTGTGTGCTACCCATTTCTTGAGTCAAAAAAGATGTACATGTTCTTGAGTTCCCAGTAAATTCCAGTCTCTTGATCAGTTTCTCCAGAAAGTCATCAACTGAGAGCAGTTTGCCACCTTTTGCTAAATGTAGCATCAAAATACTGTTCTGAAGAATTAGTCACTGATGTCTTGGGTTTGGCTCATTAACCACTGCTTGTTCAGTCTATGAATGCTGAAGTATTTAGTGTGAAGACATTCTGAAAAGTCTTTCACTAGTAAAGTGTAGCAAAAAAAAAAAAAATGTAGCAAATAAAGTGTCAAAGTGGAGAGACTATCATGAAAAATGGCTCAAAGTCAAACTTGTAGTTCAGTAAGTCCAAGGAGACATTAGCCAGGACATCTGTCAGGTAATCCACATTGTAGTTTTCACCATGCTTCCATGCCTTCTCATTGATGGAGAGGTCTAATTATGGTATTCAGAATTTCTTTCCAAAGCATACCAGTAACTGCAGCCCAGAGAAACATGTTCTAGCTCACTTAGACCCAGGGATCCATACTCATTCCAATATTTCTCTGAAAAAAAGGTTTGCTAAGCACACACAGATCTCAGTATTGCTGGGGAAGTATTCGGCTTCTGCTAAGACACTACTGCAGTGACCCTCCAAAGTGTTAACAACATGATGTTTGTTATGCGGGTACCTCCCTGTCAGGACACTGAATCTGCCTGAGCAGCAAAGAGCACCTGGCATATAAGTGCTGGAGAAAGTCATCACCATATCTCCAGTAAGAGCTTTGGTTTTCTTTAATGCTGTCAGGCCACAGAGCACTTTGCCCTCGTCTTCTGTGAGGAGCAGCAGCGCAGCGGGCCTCCAGGAACTGTCACCACCCCTAAACCCCCCAGAATCAGCAAAGGGAAGAGCAGCAGTGCTGGGCTGCAGCCATGTAGATGATGCCACCAGGGCCCACGTGGGGCTACAAGCAGAAGCTGCGGGGCTGACAGAGTTCTGAGGATACCTCAGAGAGGCCAAAGAGACCTGCAGCTGACCAAAGAGACAGAGCCCAAAAAGCTGCAGGAAGAAAGGTACCTAGGAATACACTTCACTAGAAACAAACTTGTATCTAATGTTAAATTCATGGTTAAACATATTTTGATGATTTTGGGAACACTAATCTAAAATCTTTACTGTTACACAGTTATGCACTTTGCCTAGCCCATGACTGTAGATGAATCAAAGATCAGTTACCTAGGTGATGATCTGAAACTAAACAAACTTTTCTTTTTCTTTCTTTCTTTCTTTCTTTCTTTCTTTCTTTCTTTCTTTCTTTCTTTGCCTCCCTTTCTTTCTTTCTTTCTTTCTTTCTTTCTTTCTTTCTTTCTTTCTTTCTTTCTTTCTTTCTTTCTTTGAGACAGCATTGCATTATGTAGTTCAGGGTGGCCTCAAACTCACAGCAATTCTCCTGCCTCAGACTTCCAAAGGCTGAAATTACAGGTGTGCAGCACCATACCCAGCCTGGTTGTTTCTTTGATTAACCAAGAACACTATTACTAAAATGGAATTTATGTAGGCCCCTTTAAAAAAAACCTTCATCTCCCAAGAACCTACCCTCCTTTACAAGTATGTACTTCTTCAGCTCTGATTAATAAACCTATTTAGGAGAAGAGAAAGACAAAAAGAAAAGTTATAAGGAATACCCAAAAACCTATTAGAGCTAATAAAGTTCCTCAAGATTGTTAAATAAAAACCAAATACACAAAAATCAATAGCATTTCCACACACTGACAATGAACACTTTAAAAATGAAATTAAAAAATAATTCCGTTTGCGCCCTAGAGGATAAAATCTTGAAAAGACATTTCAGCGATGATACACAAAGCATATGTCTAGTAAGCACGTGAAGAAATAAATGCTCAATATCATTAGTCACTAGAGAAATGTAAATCAAAACCACAGTGAAATATAACTTCACACTAAAATGGCTATAACCAAAGAAGATAATAACCAGTGTTGGTGACATACAGAAAGTACAACTCTCACACTATGCTGTCAAGGATATAAAATATGACCTAGCAATACCACTCCCAGACACATACTCAAAGGAAATGAAAACATGTCCACACAAAAACTTGTACTGAATGTTCACAGTAGCATTATTCAAATTAAATTAAAAGAAATGGGCCATAGCTCAACGCCCATAGCTCAATGAAATACTGGATTCCCAGCACCAGAAAAAAGAGGCAGTCTGACATATGGCTATAACTGAACGAACTTTTTGTCACTATTAAATGATTGCCTGTGTGTGAAATGATGTGACCAATACACTGGTTTCAAAAGTATATTTTCATTACTGTGCCTAAAACAATCTCTAGAATATTACAGTTAATCAATACTGTAACTTTATAGACAGCATTTTCATTACCTTAACATTATTTTTAAAAGTGTTTTCACACAGAAAAAAAAGAAAGAAAGAAAGAAAGAAAGAAAGAAAGAAAGAAAGAGGAAAAAAAAAGCCAGTGTGATGATACACACCTGTAATCCTAGCACTTAGGCGACTAAGGCAGGAGAACCACTGCAAGTTCAAGGCCAGCCTGGGCTACATAGTGAGTGCTTTCACAAACATTTTAGTAAACAACAGTAGAATGTAGGTTAAAGCTTTTTCTTTTCTTTTTAAAATGTTTTTGTTTTTTATTGGTTTTAGTAAACAACAGTAGAATGTAGGTTAAAGCTTTTTCTTTTCTTTTTAAAATGTTTTTGTTTTTTATTGGTTTGGTTTGGTTTTGGTTTTGTTTTTTTTAATAATTTTATTTAGAGAAAAAAACAAAACAAAACAAAACAGAATAAAGGGTAGCAACAATACAGCATTCCAAGGAAAAAAGGAAAAAAACAACAACAAAAAAAACCTAAGAAATTATTACTTGACAAATTACATACTGACTTCTTGGAAATAGTTGTTCAAATTACAAAGTTAAAAAATATAAAGTAGACATTCAAACAGTGAGACTGTTAACAGCTCTGCTCCACGTTCTGACAAAAACAGCAATATGGTCATCCATCTTACCCACTCAAATATACATGCAATTATATCAAAAGGGTAAAATTAAACACAACAAAACAGAGCAAAGCGGATCACAAGAAAGCAATGTAAGAGACAAAAATTGCAAAACTAGACAATTGGAGATATTCACTCTCTATCATATTGACTCTTGTTTTCTTCCAAATAGTTGTCCAGATTGTCACATACAGGGAATTCACCTGAAACAACCTAGTATGGAATTGATCTGAGCAGGACGAGGAGGGCGTTACAGGTCTTCAAGACCAGACATTAGGGAAGCCAAGAATGGCTGTCATAGTGTCTCTCATTCTCCTCAAAACAGCTGTCCATACCTTAATGTGTGTTGAACTTAAACAAGGCAAAGCAAGCTGAGATCACTTTGAACAAAAAGTGATAGTTTTGCTGACTTCACATCATGACATTATGGAATCAACACTGGGTATTGTAGTGTCTCTTTTTCTTCAAAGTAGTTGTTCATTTCAACATGTGTTATATAGTTGGTTCCATAAACTGTTTATAAGCTCTACACATGCATGAGTCTCTACATGTATACCTATCATTTCTGTATTAGCAGGAAAAACAAAACAAAGCAAGATAAAACAAAACAATTCCTAGAAAAGCATGAGGCAGAAAAGTCACACAAAACCGCAATACAAGGTGATCTACAATGGTTACCATGGTGTCTCAGCAGTATATAACAACATTAATAAGAACGAAGCATTAGAGACATTATAAGACTTCAAAAGCAAGTAATAATCAAACCAGAGTGGGTATCTTAGTGAATCTTGTCATCTTCAGTGTAGTTGCCTATACTCTTAGGCTTGATACTATCCATCACAACAGATTTAAATAAAATCAGTCAACACAAAGTAGCAATCTAACAAACCAGATTCAAATAAGATGAGTCATAATAAGACAGTATAAGTTATAAAGGGCTTCAGATTAACTTGATAGGAAAATTAGAGATGATTACCATAATATGTCCTCTTATTTTTGGGATAGCTGACCATGTCCTCACGTCTAGCATAAGTAGACAAACTGGAACATCACGTAATCCATCCAAGCAGAGTGCTGAGAATAATGTAAATTTTAAATCTTGTTACCCAATTAACAATATCCTCTGCCTCCCTTTTTTAGACAATTCCTCCCCTTTCACTCCCATGGGGTGCACTGCTTATTTTGGGTCCCACTGCCTCCCTATATAGAGCAGGTCAATGGACCCTATCTCCTGATCTACTCTACCTGTGTTTCTATTAGTATTTCGAGGCCCTCTATCCTAGAGATTATAGA
>PVJX010019070.1:16734-35529 GCA_004027295.1 Dolichotis patagonum
TTTTTCTGCCATTGATAGTCTATTTTTCTCTTCCACTTCACTGTCTGCCTCGTTCACTGAGGCCTCTCTGCCACTGTTCCTGAAATGCTCGTATTCTTGTTCTCTCTCCCTAGAATGTCCTTCAGTATTTTTTGTAGGGTTGGACTGGTGGTCACAAATTCTCCTAGTTCCTCTTTGTCATGGAAGCATCTTTTTTCTCTATTTATTTCTAGAGAGAGTTTTGCAAGATACATCAATCTGGGCTGGAGATTGTTCTCCTTCAGTGCTTGAATTACTTTACTCCAAGCTCTTCTTGACCTGACGGTCTGTGTCGAGAAGTCTGCCATGATTTTGATGGGTTTTCCTTTATAGGTGATCTGTTTCTTTTCTCTGATGGCTTTTAATATTCTGTTCTTATACTGAATTTCTGGGATCTTGATTATTATGTGTCTAGGTGTAGCTCTGTTTGGGTTGTAGGTGGCTGGAGTTCTGTATGCTTCATACCTCTGCATATCATTTCTTTTTTCTATGCTTGAGAAATTTTCTTTAATAATTTCTGTGAATAGCCTTTGTAATTCCTCTGATTTGATTCCTGCTTCTTCATCACATACTTTATTCTTAAGTTATAGATCTTCTTGTCGTCTTCCAGTCTTTGTATCTATACTGCCTGCTCACTTGTTATTTTTAAGAGATCTTCCCTTTCATGACCCCACATTGCAAGGCTGTGTTCAATTTTTGCTAGTCTATCTTTGGTTTCTTTCAAGCAGTTTTGTCAGCTTTTTATGGAGTCTTTAGTTTCCTGATAATCTCTTTGAATCTGTTTCATGAATTCTAGGTTTTTCCTGAATTCTTCATTAAATTTTTCTCTCCATTTGTGTTCCTCCATTCTTCTGTCTGTGTCTTCTTGAGAGGTGCCCAGCCCTTCTTTTATTAATCTACTTATCTCTTGTTTAATTTGTATTAATATTTCAGTTTTGGTCCCGCTTACGAGGTCCTGAAGATATCTCTTTATGTCCACTAACGCTGTGTTTGATGTTGCATTTTTGCTGCCCTCAATCTCTTTTGTATGTACCTCTCCTGGATCAATGCTCTCAGGGCTGGGGGCTGGGAGTGTTTTATTTCTCCCTTTCATCATGTTTTTGGTTCCTTCCATACAAGTGTACAGTGTAATTCCCAGATCCTTTTATTGTTGGTTAAGGCTCCTTTAGAGGGTGCAGGCTAGGAGCTTTAGCCCTCTTCAATAGGTTATCAGAGATTAGAGTTCACCCACGGGCAGTGTGCGCTAGCTCCTCCCTTCTGGGCCAGTCAACCTTTGCAGGCCTTCACTGCATCAGTGTGCACTGATCTCAGGGGCGCGGCCTAGTCCAAGCAGATTCCACTAATCTGCTCTGCGAGGGGAGCAACCAGCTGAAGCCACTTCCCTATGGAGTCAGGGCTGTCCTGCCCAAATCCAACATGTCATCCAGTCGGTTTCCCCTTTCCCGTGGGAGGGTCCCATTCCCATCACTCACTGCGTCCCCGAGAACTGCTGGGCTCCCCGACCTCCAACCTCAGCGCAGCTGCGGTGGGAATTCACGGTGCCTCGGGGTGGGTCACGCGCAGGGCCGGTCCGGGCAAGCCACAAGCAGGGCTGCCCAGCTCCGCACTCCGGCGGCTCAAGCCAGTCACTTCGGCTCGGATCACTTGTTCAGGTCGGGCAGGAATTCAGGCAGCTCCCAGAGGGTGTCGTGCTCGCTGATCTTATCTTCACTAATAGTAGCCCCAGGACCTCATATTCAAGCGGGTTTTTTGCACTTTAGTTTCTTCCTGGGTTGTGAGAGTCCATCTTTCTCTGTTTGGGTCTCTCCAGGGTGTTTTATTCTGGCATTTGAGCTGTCTCTCTCAGAGAGGGTCTCTCTCCTGCTACCTACCAGTCCGCCATCTTGTCTTCTCCTCTGGTTTTGGTTTTTTGAGACAGGGTCTCACCATGTAGTTCAGGCTGGTCTTAAATTTACTATGGAATCCTAGTTGGCCTCGAACTCATGGCAATTCTCCTACTTCAGCCTCCCGAGAGCTGGAATTACAGGAACATGCCACCACATCCCAATAGTAAAAGCTTTTCTATCATTATTTCACATAATCACTTTAGGTTTTACATTGGTAGTCATTTTTTCCTTTTCAAAAATCCATCCCCAAGCTTCCCAGAGAACCATGTCCTGGTTCTTTACCTTCTCTGTTTGAGTCTGAGAACTAACCATGCTGTGCCAGGGGCCCACGCTTGTAATCCCAGCACTCAGGAAGCTGAGTAGGCCAGGCCACTTCCAGGCCAGCCTGGGCTGCATAGTGAAACCCTGTCTCAAAAAGACAAAATAACCATACTATTTTAGCACACTATGCATCAAGAGTCCCTACCACATAGAAAGGCAACATTCAAACTCTTCAGTATGACATATAAGGCCCTACATGGTCTGGTCTCTGCTCATTCTCCTGAACTCATTTTTCCTATTCCTTTCCTACAGACACTTTCACTGTAGATACACCAGAATACCTACCTACAGACCATCCAACACACTAATTTTTCATACCTTAGTATATATGCTTCATAAAATGTCCATTTCTGCCCTTCTGTCATTCATCACATTCCCTTTTTCAGCTTTTTAAGACTCAGGTCATGAAGTATTGGAGACCATGAATTCACAATGGTTAATTCTACATCATTCCCTAAGGGATAAAAGGAGGCTTGGGATTATGGTATCACCCTTTTGAGACTACCCATTAAGTCTTGGGATGGGCCATCCTCTCCCACCAAGACTAAACTAAAACTATTAAGATGAAAATGAACACACAAGAGCAAGATCTTTCTTAGCATAAAATCATTTCCACCCTCTTGAGACATCCCAGGATTATCCACTGCCTGCTGATTCATAGACCTTTGAATCTTCCTCCTATCATTGCATACACCAATTGCATCATACACACCCAATAAATAAATCTGGGTCTTTGCCCATCCTGAGGTACTGATCTCCGAGCCTCCCATCATGTATTACTAAATTTGTCTCTATTCTTATTTCATCCTTTTGCTGTACCCTTCTCATACAGGCAGCTGGTGATCTTGGCCAGGTCCTTGATGATACAGAATTTTCCCATTAAAGTCTCATATCCTTAGGGCTTACTAAGTACTACCTACTCTTAGGTTCAAAGAACTTTTCTCAGCCTTCTAATATAAAACTTACTGACTATAGATTAGCTGCTGACCTCTGTCATTATACTAAGATTTTGAGCTCCTCGAGGGGACACAGTTTGTTTATCCTTGTTATCTCCAGTAAGGAATAATGCCTCACAGATATAAGGAACCTGATTAATTGTTAAATTACTGTGTAAGATGATCAGCATTTAAATTTACCACACAGAGATAAGGTGAAAACCCAAGAATAATTATGCTGAAAAAATAACAATGGAATTTTACTGAAAACAGGAAAAGTCATTCTAGACCAAAAAACAATTCATTTTTCCACAGAAAAAGTAAACACGAGGCATAGAAAAAGAATGATGATAAGTCACACTTGCTATAAATATGTCTTACCCCCCAAACCTTGCCTGTCCTGATCTTAAACAAACACATACTAGAGCTAGGTATCCTCAAGCAAAATCTCTAGCATAGGGCTGGGGATTTAGCTCAGCGGCATAAGCGTCTGCCTGGCAAGCGCAAGGTCGTGAGTTCAATCCCCAGTACCAAAAAAAAAAAAAAAAAAAAAAATCTCTAGCATAGTCAGGCATGAGTAAACACTCAGCACTCGGGAGGCTGAGGCAAAAGGTTCACTAAAAGTTCAAAGCCGGCCTGGGCTACAAAGTGAGTTCAAGGTCAGCCTGAATTGTACAGCAAAACCCTATCTCAAAAAAACAAAAAATAAAAATCTCTAGCACAAGTCCTTCACAACCTCCCTGATGCTTCTGTATCTCTGTAACCATAAAAACATTCACCTTCAAGGTCAGTGTAGAATACCTGCTCCATGCCACATACTAGGTATTATTTCATTAGATGTATTTGTGTACATATGTATGAATAATATGTATATGGAAATTTTATGTCTTATAAAATCCTTGTAAATGCAGTATTATTGTCATCAAAGAGAAATGCTCAATGTCACAGAGTGGGTAAACACTAAATCCAAACCTGTCTTCTGACAAAGTATATTACTCGTTTTTTCTTAAGGCAACAGTACACAAAGGCAAGACTTAAAAAGTTTCCAATGGTCTTTTAGTTACCCCTCACATCATACTAAACGTATATACCAGATATTATAGAATATTTCAAAGACATTCACCAGGCACATTCTTTGCTAGTAAGGGTTCTCTTTTATTTATACTCTTAATTCTTCAACCAACAATAAGGTTGCCCACTGTGTATGGTACATGCCTAAAATCCCAGCAATCCAGGCTGAGGCACGGGGATCACAAGTGAGGCCAGCCTGGGCTACAGAGTAAGACCTGTCTCAAAAGAAAAAAAAAAAAAAAAAGCATTGGTGGCATTTTATTCTCAGAAATAGTCTATGGTAGAGAGAGAATAATTGTCCTCCAAAATATGGCCACATCCCAATTTGTAGAACCTATAAATATGTTACATTATCTGGCAAAGAAGGGTTTGCATATTTAAAATAGAAAGATTTTATTCTGGATTATCCAGGTAGACCAAAGTAATCACAAAAAACTTCTAAAAGAAAACAGGCTTTTTGGAGTGAGAGAAGTGATGATGGAAGTAGAGATCAAAGAGGGAGATCTGAAGAAACTCTACTAGCTTTGAAATAGTAAAGGGGCTAAGGGGCTAAAGAATTCAGGTAGCTTTCAGAAGCTACTAAAAAAAGTGTAAGAAATGGATTTCTGCCTAGAGTTCCAAGAAGTACAGCTCTGTCAATAACCTCAATTTTAAGACTTCTGACTTCCAAAACTGTAGGGTAATAAATTAGTTTTAAGTCACTAAGTGTATGATAATTAGGTTATGGCAGCAATAGGAAACTAACACAAAGTCATACTTACTAATGCTTCAAAAGTAGTAAGAGACATCTCCAAATTTACCTTTCTGAAGATTAAATTTTTTTAAAAAACTTTAGTGTCAATCTGTAAATCTCCTTCCTTCCCTTCCTCCTCATTCACTCTGCATCTATTTTTATCTCTCTATATATCTCTATCTATCTCTCCACCTCCACCTCCACCTCCACCTCCACCTCCATGCTAGACAAGAACTATCATTGAGTTCTATCTCCAGCCTCACTTTTCTTTTTTTTAAATATACTTTTAATATTATTCTTACTATCCAATGACAAATTCAGGATAAAAATCATCTACGATATCATCAAATTGATGCTTTCATTTGATCATAGTACTTTCTGCTTCCTTTCCTTCAGCATTTTCTATTTTTACAAACTTGCAATCGTATCAAGGAATGAATGTCATAATCCACATTTCTATTAGTAAACGTAGTCTCTCCATTTCTTTTCACTTTTACTTTGAGACACATCAGATCCAAATCTATCCTTTCTCCTTAAAATAGATTCCAGAAGACCAATTTTACTAGGTATTGTAAAATTTCCCAAATAGCATCAATAATTCACATTTCTACCATTACTGAACCTAATCATGAATCTTAAGGAATTAACAATCTTACCATTTATGCCCACTTGCTTTGGGATGAGGTAATTGAAACACTAAAAATTTAAAATGAGCAACAAATACCCTGGTATTGTAGGTTTCCACTACAGTCTCTCACCCACAGATCTCAGAAGCAAACCTAGCAGCACTAAAGCTGCTCTCCTGTCCTGCCCAAGTAAAGCCTATCAGCAAAAAAAAAAAAAAAAAAAAAAAAAAAAAAATCACCAAAAAAAGAAAAGCTGAGCCTTTCACCTCTACTTCATTTTTACTTTGAGCCACCATAGGATGCAAACTTATCCTTCCTCCTTAAATTGCCCTTATATTATGGTTGATACACTGTCAACTTGAGACATTTAGAACTTCAATTGAGAGACTCAGCAGGAAGCCAAGATCCTTACTTGTAAATATCCTCATCCTGTGCTAGAGCAGTGCATAGAGATTCTGTGAGTACTATACCTGCCCGGGGCAGGGCGGGGCGGGGCACCCTGTGTACACTATAAGGGAGAAGAGGGCTGTTTCCCTTTTTGCTCTGACTGCTGACTTGTGTTGCCCCACTGTCATGCCATCCTGCCTTGGAACCAGCAGATTATGGACTGAAACCTCCAAAAACTGTAAGCTAAATAAGCCTTTCCTTCCTTCATTTTGGGTGTTCAGGTATTTTGTCCCAGCAATGTGAGAAAAGTTAAAGTAACCAAGACACCTTAGTACTACCACCATCACCCAAGCTGGAAAACTAAATCATTGCAGTTTCCTTCAATTTGCTCAAAATAGTCTTTAAAGCCCATTAATTCTACTTTTTATATAGCTCTCCTATTCTCATTACTACTACCTTACTGTAGGCTGTCCTAACATTTTTTTAAATCTATACTGAAATAGCTTCTTAAGCAGTTTTTCTTCTTTAATCTTACTCTCCTCCATGTATTTTACTTTGTAGCCAACATATTCTCTTGCCTACTTACAACCAATGAGTCAACTGGGTATAGTGACGCACACCTGAAATCCCAGCACTTGGAAGCTGAGAGAGAAGGATCACCAGTTCAAGGCTAACCTGGGCTACATAGTCCAAGACCAGCCTGAACTACCCAGCAAGACTCTGCCTCAAAAAAATAAAAAACAACCAGAATCAATCAGTGATGGCCAAACTCCCATGGAATAAAGTTCAACCCCAAAATGCATTCAAGACCTTTCATGAGGAGGACCTCACCTACCTGTCCAGACTCATCTAACATCACTTCTCTCTCACATACTACGTTTCAACAAAATTTCCGGTACTTCAACCCAGGTACTTACCCACACTAATAACTACCCCATCAGTAAGCCAATCATGATCATCTCTCTTATGTTTATACATTCTGAGTTTTTTTTTTTTTTTTTTTTTTTTGGTACCGGGTATCGAACTGATGATTGCGCGCTTACAAGGCAGGCACTTATGCCACTGAGCTAAATCCCCAGCCCTCATTCTGAGTACTTTCTATGTGAAAGATAAGGCTAAATACTAGAAATTCAAAAAGTAATTATGCAGTTAGTCCCTCTCCTGATGAAATTTATAATCTAATGACCAATAAAGAAGCTAAGTTAGTAAGTGTAGTTAAAAATAATGAAGGCAGTAATACAGTATAATGAAACTATGTATTAGATGACAGCCAGGAGGAAGGTGGGGAGTTATGAAAGTACCATATGTAGTTATTTACACATGGGTCCTCCTTAATTACAGTCTTATCTCTTTGGGGTAGAGATTGTCATCTTGTCCCTAGTCAAGATAATAAACAATAATAAACACTGACTATACTATAGGATCACTGCTCTGTTTACTCCTGGGCAAATTACTGTTACCAGGCAAGTACGCTTATTGACCAGAGTTAGGTCTACTTCACCTAAGTCACATGACTGCAAGTGGGGAAGGCGCAGTTCTAAGGGAAAAATCAGGAAGCTGTTATCTAAATAAGAGATGGGAAGCTGGATTAAAAAACAGCAGTCTTCTCTGTAGTTGACACTGTCATTATTACTCCAAAGTATATATGTTTTCCTCTTAGGCTAGTAAGGAATTTAGGTGGGACTGATCTGTATCCCAACTTCAGGAGTAGGTTCTGATTTGACACTGCAGTGGTTCTCAAAGTCTGGTTTGTGACCAGCAAAAACAATAATATGTGGGCACTTGTTACAACTACAAATTCTTAGAAATCATCTCAGACCTACTGAATCAATCTTTGGGGACAGGGCCTAGAAATGTGTTTTGACAAACCCTTCAAATGTTCCTGATATACAGTCAAGTCTATACAGAAAGCTACTCAATTTTAAGACAGTGATCCTTTAGAACATAGGGATTGTCCAATTAGTGTCAAACTCAGATTTTTGTGTTATATTTGTAAGAAGCACAGTCTTTCTCTCCTAGGAATAAAGGACCATGTAATCCCAACAGCCTAAGGCAGTCACCTATGAGGAAAGCCAACCTGAATAAAAGGCTTGTATGGAGGTTGGGCATGGTGCCATACACCTATAATCCCAGTACTTAGAAGGCTGAGACAAGAGGATCATGTTGGTTACAAAGTAAGTTCAAGGCCAGCCTGAAATGCACAGTGAAACCTTGTCTCAAAAAGACAAAAAAAAAAAAAAAGACTTGTAGCAGGTAAACTGCAGAGGGCAAATTGCAGAGAATTACAGAAAAACAGGGCCAAAGCCTGACAGCCTTGATCAAACCATGCCACAGGTCCTTATTCTCTTGGGCCATTTCAATTATACAAACCTATAAATACTCTTTGTTATAACCAATTTGAGTTACATTTTCTGTTATTGGAAGTGAAAGTATTCTGATATCTATTACATCAAGTTACACATACATTCCTAAACACCTTTGAGAAAATGTACTAGAAAATACTATATAGACAAGTCTCTCCCTAAGTTATGGCTGCCAGATTTAGCAAATACAAATACAACACCCAGTTAAATTTGAATTTAAAATAAACAATATTATCCCATCTCTTGGGAAACTGAGGTAGGAGGATCTAGGAGGCCAGCCTGGGCTACAAAATTATTTCAAGGCCAGCCTGAACTGTATAGTGAAACCTTGTCTCAAAAACATAAAATAAAGGGCCATGGATTTAGCTCAGTAGTATAAGTGCCTGCCTGGCAAGCACAAGGCTATGAGTTCGATCCCCAGTACCAAAATATAAAATAAACAATATTTTACTTTGGTATGTACCAAATTTCGCATGTATTTTATCTGACAACTCTAAATTTCTACTGCTGAGTTCTAGGAGTCACAAAGGTCCAGGTCACACCCATCAGACAGACAGGATGGCATGCACCCCTCTCTTGCTCTGCCTCTCTTTCCCTCTCTCTGTACCCCTCTTTCTCCTTCTCCTTCCCCTCTCCCTTTCCCTCCCTTCATTCTGGAGCTGTAACCAAAGGCCTCATACTGAGATACACCCTCAGCCTTCTTTTTGAGACAAGATCTTGCTAAATTGCCACATTGCCCAGACTGGGATGGAACTTACCATCCTCCTGTCTCAGCCTCCTGACTAGCCACAGCATGCACCACTGGGCCAAACTGACAGCTGCTTTTATTATACTTCATGATTATTTGGAAAAAGACCAAATCCCAAGTTCTAAATTAATGTCCTATAACAAGTCTAAACCATTTGATTATTTTACTGAAACTAAACAGAAGCTAAACAAGGTAGTACATATAGTACTTGTAATCCCAGCTACTTGGGAGGCTGAGGCAGGAGGATGAAGAGGAACTCAGCAAGACACTGGTCCAAAATTTAAAAGAGGGGAGGCTGGTGAGGTAGCTTAGTAGCAAACTGTCTCTGGGTTTAATCCCTAGTACAAAAAAAAAAAAAAAAAAAAAAAAACTAGGCACAATTGTACATATCTGTAATACTACATGCTGGGAGGCTGGGGCAAGAAGATTTTAAATTCCAGCCTACCTAGGAAATTCAGTGAGATTCGGTCACAAAACAAGGCAAAACAAAACATATACATATATAGAAAGGTCATGATTCTGATTTCTGGTATTTGGCTGCTGAGTACCAGCAAATGTGGGCTTATGTGAGGAAAGCTTACTCATAAGTTATTTCTATAAGCAATTCTGTATAAAACTAGACTGCACTATCATTTAATTGACTGGAGATGTAGCTCAGTGCAAAGATCCTGGGTTCCAATCCCCAGTACTGAAGGGGAGAAAAGAAAAGACTTCTTTTTGGTGCGCGGGGGCGGGGGGGGGGGTGTTTGAGGCAGTGCTTGCTATGTAGCTCAGACTGACCTTGAACTCACTGTGTAGTCTAGGCTGGCCTCAAACTATCAGCAATCCTCCTGCCTCAGCCTCCCTACTACTGAGATTACAGGTGTGCACTACTATACCCAGCTGGACTTCTTTATTAAAACTAAAATCCAAAATATGTTTGTTATACCCTCTAAGGCAGCTAAAAGGGACAGAAACAAAAATGTAAAAATATTGCTGTGTAAGTATTCACTCAGTACGCAAAGCTTCTTTTCTTTCGTCTCTTGATTCCTGATCCTTACTGTACAGTTCAGAGTAGTGATGGGAACCTTCAAGAGCTTTCATTGATACAAACAGCCCATTGCAGAACACATGCCATAGGTTCACCACCACTGGTTTAGAGCAATGAAGTGAGCAAAGGAAAGGGTTCAATGTCAAACAGGTGCTTCCAGACAAGAAACTGGTAACTGGAAAAGGGAGCAAAGAAACAAAAAGAATGAGACTCCTGAAGGTGCTGAGTTTGGCAAGTTTTAAAACAGAAAAGGAAGTTTAGGATTAACCATGCAAAGATATTAATCAAATCTGAAGACACAGGGTTTTAAGTAGTATTGCATGCAATCCCCTTTGGCATTTTTATTAAGATATAATAAAGATTTAAGTTATTTTTAAAAGGTCCTGAGTTTGATTTCTGGTACCAAAAATAAATAATTTTTAAATTTAATTTAAATGTTAGGCTGGTTCTTTCTCTGAAAGGAACAATGTGAGATCCCATAGCCTCCTGACCCAATAATAATGAAAATAGTGACAATAGTTAGAGATACTCTCCTTAAGTGTCTTACTTGTACCATGTCATAATTATATAATGTAATTATATATCACAATAACACTACAAAGAAGTTAATATTTTTATCCCTGTTATACATATTAGGAAACTATCCAGAGTGACAAACTAGAAACCGATTGCTAGAAGTGGGAATCCCAGCAAACTATACCAGAGCTCTTAAACACTAAACAGCAGATATTTCCATTTTATACCAGTCTCTACACTCAGGCACTTAGGCATTATGCTAATGAGAAAACATGTATAATTATTCTAAGATACTAACAACTTTAACACACATAAACTAAAACATACAATCCAAGCCCGCCACAGAAACTAAGAACTTTGGAAAATTTTTCTTTATGCAGGTACTTTGGTTTGTTTGTTTTTATTTCTTTTTTTTTTGAAACAGGTTTGTTTTTATTTTACAGTGTAGGCTGGCCTTGAACCCACTATGTAGCCCAGGCTCCCTCCCAAGTGCTGGTATTACAGACATGTACCACCACACCCAGCTTCAATTCCAGCACTTGGGAAGCTGAGACAGGAGAATTACCATGAGTTTTCCTAATAGCAAAACCCTGTCTTATCTCTAAAAGAAAAAAAGAAAGTAAATGATAGTGCAGTATAGATTTACACTGCATTGTTGACAGAAGTAACTTATGAGTAACCTTCCTCAAAGCCACATATACTGCCAAATATTAGGGATCAGAATCATGACACTTCAAAAAAGCAAAAAATGCTTCAAAAAATATAGTTTTGGCATTATTTAGAAAGTTAATTTTTTCCCTAGCACAAGAAATTGAACCCAGAGAATGCTAAGGTGCATTCCCAGTTCCTTTTTTTTATTATTCTTTTTTAAAATTTTTAAACAGGTTCTTGCCAGGTGTGGTGATATGCACCTGTAATTCCAGCATTCAGGAGTCTGAGTCAGAAGGGCAGCCAAACGTTCAGAGGCAGCCTGGGCTACACAGTGAGATCCTGTCTCAAAAACAAAAAAAAAAGGAAAAACAGAAACAAGCTCTTGCTAAGTTACCGAAGCACGTGATCCTCCAGCCTTCAGCTCCCAAGCAGCTGAGATTACAAGTATGTGCCACCATGCCCAGAAAATAAATTTTAATTATTAAAACATATAAAATATAAATAAATCAGAAAAGTCAGTTTAGAAATGACATGCTATGTAATTAGTAATATAATACTCAGAATGCAACCACTATTTACCACCTCCATAGCTACTACCCTTGTCTATACCACCATTAGTCCTCAAATTGCATGCTGCAACAGCTATTTCTCTCCCTCCACTGTTCCCAACTTTCTACCAAAGCCAGAATGACTCAAGCCAGGAATCAGCACATCATTGTTCAAAACATTTTATGGCCACCCTGGTGGCACATGCCTATGTAGGCAGCCTGGGCTACAAAATGAGTTCAAGCACAGCCTGAACTATATAGCAAGATCTTGTGTCAAAAATGAAAACAAAACAAAAACATTCCGATGGCTTATTTCACAAGTTTTAAAGCCAAAGTTTTTATGTTTACAATACCCTCCGTAGTACAAAAGCTCCACCAGTCACATCATTACTTGTCCTCTTTTCTTATACCTTTCCAACAATCCACTCGAGCCTACTAGGTGATTGGCCTACTAGGTGATTCCTGACTATATCACAGGGGATAGCGCTTATCTCAGGATAAATTCATCCAATGTGTCTCTACTGGCACACTCCCCTGCCCTTACGTCTGCCACATTTACATAGTGAGATCCCACACTTCTCTGGATCAGGCCCTTGAGGTCTACCCAGTTAAAATAGTAGTTCCTACACTCAGCTCTCTATTTTGTACTTTGCTTTTCTTCTTTATAGAATTTGTCACAATCACAATGTACATACAAGTATTCAACTTATGAATTCGTGTATTCTCTTTCTTCCCTCACTTAGAAATGTATATTCCATAAAGGTAGAGGTTTTTGCAGTTTCATTCACTGCTGCTCCTAAAACAATGCCTGGCAGTCAAACAGTTTTTGGAAATTATGAATGGTTATATACACAAAAATATTCGTAGGCATTTAACACTTTCCAAGCATGATGCAAATTAAGTGCTTTACAGTTATGAATTCACCAAATAACCACAACAACTTTACTGAAAGATGATTATCACTATAAGTTTTTAGGTGAGGAAACCACAACACAGAAAAGATAACTGCCCAAGGATACACACTAAGAAGTGGTAGAGGCTCAGTATGAATTCAGGTCAGTCTGACTCCAGAGCTCTTGCTCCTAACCACCCCCCTACACACACACACACACACACACACACACACACACACACACAGTCTCTAGATTTCCGACAGGGGGTCGATTAGGTCACACATTTTAGCTCAAAGTCATAATCTCTAGTATGTCTATTTAAAGTAGTATCATAATTTTAAGGTTAACATCCAAATCATAAATCATTCTATAGGTCCCAAGTTTAATTTACTGAACTTTAGAATTTGAAGTTTATAGTTTTACAAAATGCTCTCACACATTCATTTACTTGCTATATTGTGATTCTTGGTTCTAGTGCCTGTGTTTCTCAGATGAGAAAAGGGACATCACAGAAATTAGCTCCTTTATCTTCTAGTAACTGACAGACAGTAAATATTTCACTGTTAATAGTATGTGACTCTAAGAATTACAACTTAGAAAATGAACTTGGGCTTCCCACTGCTAAATTTTAGTTTTTTGAAAGGAAATATTAGTTTGTTAATACTATTTATATACAAACACAAAGATAAGAATTTTGAAAAGTTACAGTTTTTCAAATTACTTTCCACAGTAGACACTGTTGATTCCCTACTTTCCTTCTTATCAGTAGACACTGTTGATTCCCTAACATCCCTTCTTAATAGAATCCTTCCCTACTACAACAATATCCACCTAAAGGGATGTCAACACCATGCCAAATTAGGGAGCATAATGAGTATAAGGTAATGACCAGGGATTGGTTTAGGAACTAGCACATGACCCAATTCTAGCCAAAAAGTTGTTACAAAAAATGTCTGATTCACATTTTTGGGAAATTTTCTCTCTCCAAAAACAGAGGAGATATCTTTCTTCTTCCTTTAGAAGTTGTGTATGGTTCTAACTTGCGGAAAAACTGCAACCGTTTTGCTATTAGCCTAAGGAGAAAGCAATCCTGATGATGAGAAAAATGAGCAATCCACTCATATATGGTTGAACAGTAGATGAGTTTTTACTGACACTGCTGAACTGCTAAAATTAACCAATCTGAAGCCTATTATATGAGAAGGTAAAAAACTTATATTTCTTAAACCATTCTGAATTAAGTTCTGCTGCTTGAAGGTGAAAACATACTAACCAAATATGTTTTTATGAAACATATGCCAGAAATAGTATTAGAAAAGTTTGCGGTTAATTGTATAAATACTTATTAGAACTTCAACATGAATCACACCAAACTAAGTGACCGTGTTATAAAACTGAAAATCAAAAACCCTAGTATAAATGTAAGAAATGACTCTAACACAATGTATTTGTAGCACAAATAACTCGCCTGGCATGGTGGTGCATGCCAGTAATCCCAGCACTCAAGAGGATGAGGCGGAGGATTGCTGCAAGAGGCCAGCTGGGGCTGCAAAGTGAGTTCAAGGCCAGCCTGAACTGCACAGCGAAACCCTGTCTCAAAATTACAAAAACTAAAAATAAAAATGAAAACCATATTTTCAGATTACATAACCACATGGTCTGGATTTGTTTTCCTGTACCCTCCAACAAAGACAGGCTCTCTGGCCAACAAATAGAACGTCAGACTAAATACTCCATGCTGGATAATGGTGGATGAGACTGACTTTGGCTTTCTGTTGGCTCATCGCTACTAGATCACAGGGTAGTTTTCATGATATATACAAAATGGTATATGATCTGACAAGTAGATCACTGCTTCTTTTATACACAAGAGAATCTTCTAGTTTACATAAACTTACAAATATGCACAAGAAACAACAAATATATACAACAATTTGAAAACTAATCATTAATAACATTCAATGGCTGACCTAACCTTGTTACCACTTATCAAGTCCTACACATTCTAAAATCAATTGGGATTACAGTACATATGAGTAATTAAATCTCCATCTGGCCCTGTGCTGTGTAAAACACTAACCTAGTGTCTGGAAAATTTACTACTCATTTGTAATTCTTCAAAGTTTCAAAAATAGCTCTTAATCCATAAAATCTTGCAAATAACATTAAGTACTACATTTTACATTATTTCTTTTATTAAGTATCTTTGTAAATTTAATGGTCATATGCTTACAATAAGTAATATCAACTTTTTTTTGAGGCTGGATGTCACTATGTGGTTGAGGCTAACCTTGAATTCTTGGTGGTCCTCTTGCCTCAGCCTCCTAAGTGCTGGGATTACACAGACATGTGCCACCATACCTGGCAACACTTCAAAATTTAAGTCACAAAATGAAACTTGTTGGGTCCACAGGCCTACAATTCAGCAAAATACTTTATCACTGACTATTTAAAGAGATACAAAAACAGATACAAAAAAATATGAAATGCAAACCTCAAGAAACATCTTGTTGAGATAAATTATATTCGTGAAATAATGAAATCATTCGTGAAGTAATTAAATGCTGCAGTGTATGATTCCATGTCAAGACTGTAGCCCTAGATATAAAGGAGTGTAATACTGGAACTTATGGTGAAAGTTTTGTTGAGTTTGTTGTTTTAAATTCTTTGCAGTACTGGGGATTGAATCCAGAGCCTCTTGAATGCTAGGCAAGAGCTCTACCACTGAGCTACATCCTTAGCCCTTTTGTATGCACCAACACACCTAGCTGGACAAAGTTTAAGAAGGAAGATAGGGGGCCTAGGTATTTAGCTCAGCAGCATAAGCACCTGCCTTGCAAACACATGGTCATGAGTTTGATCCCCGGTAGCAAAAAAAAAAAAAAAAAAAATTGAAAAAGGGCTGGAGATTTAGCTCAGCAGCATAAATGCCTGCCTTCCAAGTGCATGGTCATGAGTGCGATCCCCGGTACCAATTTAAAAAAAAAAAAGACATTTAAGAAAAAGGGAAGGGAAGAAAAAAAGATGGCGGACCGGTAGGTAGCAGGAGAGGGACCCTCTCTGAGAGAGACAGCTCAAATACCAGAATAAAACACCCCGGAGAGACGCAAACAGAGAGAGATGGACTCTCACAACCCAGGAAGAAACTAAAGTGCAAAAACCGCTCGAATACGAGGTCCTGGGGCTACTATTAGTGAAGCGAAGATCAGCGAGCACAGCGCCCTCGTCAAGCTGCCTGAATTTCTGCCCGACCTGAACAAGCGAGCCGCACTGAAGCAACTGGCTTGAGCCACCAGAACTTGGAGCTGAACAGCCCTGTGTGCGGCTCGCCCGGACCAGCCCCGCATGCAACACACCCAGAGGCACTGTGAATTCGCACCTCAGCTGTACTGCCGCCAGAGGCACCGTGAATTCGCACTGCAGCCACGCTGAAGTAAGAGGTCTGGGAGCCCAGCAGTTCTCGGGGACCAGCATCAACACGCAGTGAGTGATGGGAATAAGACCCTCCCACGGGAAAGGGGAAACTGACTGGACGACATGTTGGATTTGGGCAGGACAGCCTTAACTCCATAAGGAAGTGGCTTCAGTTGGTTAGCCCCTTGCCGAGCGGATTGGTGGAATCTGCTTGGACTAGGCCACGCCCCTGGCGGGGACCCAGTGAGTCGCTACAAATTAATTCCCTGAGATCAGTGCACACTGACGCAATGAAGGCCTGCAAAGGTTGACTGGCCCGGAGGGGAGGAGCCAGCGCACACTGCCCATGGGTGAACTCTAATCTATGATAAACTATTGAAAAGGGCTAAAGCTCCTAGCCTGCGCCCTCTAGAGGAGCCTTAACCAACAATAAAAGGGTCTGGGAATTACACTGTACACTTGTATGGAAGGAACCAAAAACATGACAAAAGGGAGAAATAAGAAAAAAACCCAGCCACCAACCATGAGAACATTGATCCAGGAGAGGTAAATACAAAAGAGACTGAGGGCAGCAAAAATGCAACATCAAACATAGTGTTAGCGGACATAAAGAGATATCTTCAGGACCTCGTAAGCGGGACCAAAACTGAAATATTAATTCAAATTAAACAAGAGATAAGTAGATTACTAAAAGAAGGGCTGGGCACCTCTCAAGAAGACACAGACAGAAGAATGGAGGAACACAAATGGAGAGAAAAATTTAATGAAGAATTCAGAAAAAACCTAGATTTCATGAAGCAGATTCAAAGAGATTATCAGGAAACTAAAGACTCCACAGAAAGCTGACAAAACTGCTTGAAAGAAACCAAAGATAGACTATCAAAAATTGAACATAGGTTTGCAATGTGGGGTCATGAAAGGGAAGATCTCTTAAAAATCATAAGGGAGCAGGCAGTATAGATACAAAGACTGGAAGACAACAAGAGGATCTATAACTTAAGAATAAAGTACATGAATGAAGAAGCAGGAATCAAAACAGAGGAATTACAAAGGCTATTCACAGATATTATTAAGGAAAATTTCCCAAGCATAGAAAAAAGAAATGATATGCAAAGGTATGAAGCATACAGAACTCCACCCACCTACAACCCAAACAGAGCTACACCCAGACACATAATAATCAAGATCCCAGAAATTCAATATAAGAACAGAATATTAAAAGCCATCAGAGAAAAGAAACAGATCACCTATAAAGGAAAACCCATCAAAATCATGGCAGACTTCTCGACACAGACCGTCAGGTCAAGAAGAGCTTGGAGTAAAGTAATTCAAGCGCTGAAGGAGAACAATCTCCAGCCCAGATTGATGTATCCTGCAAAACTCTCTCTAGAAATTAATGGAGAAAAAAGATGCTTCCATGACAAAGAGGAACTAGGAGAATTTGGGACCACCAGTCCAACCCTACAAAAAATACTGAAGGACATTCTAGGGAAAGAGAACAAGAATACGAGCATTTCAGGAACAGTGGCAGAGAGGCCTCAGTGAACGAGGCAGACAGTGAAGTGGAAGAGAAAAATAGACTATCAATGGCAGAAAAATAGAATAGCAGAAATGAGGCAGAGAAGATTGGCTATAATCTCTAGGATAGAGGGCCTCGAAATACTAATAGAGAGAAACACAGGCAGAGTAGATCAGGAGATAGGGTCCATTGAGATGCTCTATATAGAGAGGCAGTGGGACCCAAAACAAGCAGTGCACCCCATGGGAGTGAAAGGGGAGGAATTGTCTAAAAAAGGGAGGCAGAGGATATTGTTAATTGGGTAACAACATTTAAAATTCACACTATTCTCAGCACTCTGCTTGGATGGATTACGTGCTGTTCCAGTTTGTCTACTTACGCTAGACTTGAGGACATGGTCAGCTATCTCAAAAATAAGAGGCCATATTATGGTAATCATCCCTAATTTTCCTATCAACTTAATCTGAAGCCCTTTATAACTTATACTGCCTTATTATGACTCATCTTATTTGAATCTGGTTTGTTAGATTGCTACTTTGTATTGACTGATTTTATTTAAATGTTACGATGGCTAGCATCAAGTCTAAGAGTATAAGCAACTACACTGAAGATGACAAGATTCACTAAGATACCCACTCTGGTTTGATTATTTCTTGCTTTTGAAGTCTTATAATGTATCCAATGCTTCATTTTTATTACTGTTGTTATACACTGCTGAGACATCATGGTAACCATTGTAGATCACCTTGTATTGCGGTTTTATGTGACTTTTTTGCCTCATGCTTTTCTAGGAATTGTTTTGTTTTATCTTGCTTTGTTTTGTTTTTCCCGCTAATACAGAAATCATAGATATACATGTAGAGACTCACGCATGTGTAGAGCTTATAAACAATTTACGAGAACCAACTATATAACACGTTGAAATGAACAACTACTTTGAAGAAAAAGAGACACTACAATACCCAGTGCTGATTCCATAATGTCATGATATGAAGTCCAGCAAAACTATCACTTTTTGTTCAAAGTGATCTTAGCTTGCTTTGCCTTGTTTAAGTTCAACACACATTAAGGTATGGACAGCTGTTTTGAGGAGAATGAGAGACACTATGACAGCCATTCTTGGCTTCCCTAATGTC